>PITA01000252.1:28946-112145 GCA_004023965.1 Spilogale gracilis
TGGTGTATAGACCCTTGGAGAATGATGTAGTGTCTTTCTGTGTCTCTGACTACAGTCTTTAGATAAAAATCCAATTTGTCTGATATGAGAATCGCTACCCCAGCTTTCTTTTGGGGTCTGTTGGCATGAAAGATGGTCCTCCATCCCCTCACTTTCAATCTGGAAGTGTCTTTAGATTCAAAATGTGTCTCTTGTAAACAGCATATGGATGGGTCCTGTCGTTTTATTCAGTCTGCAACCCTGTGCCTTTTTATTGGAGCATTTAGGCCATTCACATTGAGAGTAATTAATGATAGATATGTTTGTATTGACATCATGTTGCCTGTGAAGTTCATGTTTTTATAGATTACCTCTGTAAATTTCTGTTCTGTGTTACTCTTGTGTTCATTTCTGTTTTATAGAACCCCTCTTAGTATTTCTTGTAGTGCTGGCTTGGTGGTTGCATAATCTTTTAGACTTTGGTGGTCCTGGAAGCTCTTTATTTCTGCTTCCATTCTGAAAGTCAACCTTGCTGGGTACATTATCCTTGGTTGCATATTTTTGTCATGTAATTTCCTGAATATGTCTTGCCAGCCCTTTCTGGCTTGCCAGGTTTCTGTGGAATAACGTTTCTGATGTTATTCTGATGGTCCTTCCTCTATAGGTAAGGGATCGCTTCTCCCTAGCTGCCCTTAAGACACATTCTTTGGTTTTATGATTCACGAATTTCACAATTATATGCCTGGAGGTTTTTCTAGCCTCATTGATCTTGGGGGGGTGTCCTCTCTGCCTCTAGGACATGAACATTAGTTTCATTCCCCAGATTAGGGAAATTTTCATCCATGATTTGTTCAACTATATCTTCTAGGCTTCTCTCTCTCTGAACTCCTCGGAGATTCCAATAATTCTGATATTGGAGCGTTTCATGGCATCATTTATTTCCCTTATTCTGTTTTCATGGGATTTTAGCTGTTTGCTCCAAGACTTCTCTTGCTCCTCCTTCTTAATCCATCTGTCTTCTAAATCACTGATATGATCTTCAGCTTTACTTACTCTAGCTGTTAGCATATTTAAATTAGATTGCATCTCATTAATAGCCTTTCTAACCTCAGCTTTCACTTCTGTTATTAGGGCTTCCATTTTGAGACTAATGTTCTTTTCCAAATTAGCCATTGCTTGGACAGTTGCTGCCCTGAATTCCATTTCTGTCATATTGCTTATGACCATTTCCAGTAATTCTGTGATAAGGGTGGCATCTCAGGGTTCTTCTTCTGTTGGTTGTTCCTCCTCCGAGTCATTGCGGCGAGGACTGGTTGAGGGGGTGTATAGCTAAATATATCAGCCACTGTCCAGGTGAATTTGTTGCTGGAAGGTTTTGGAGCAATCAGAATTCACCACCGAAGAGGAAGAAGAAAGAAAAAAGAGAAGGTGAGAAAGGAAGCAAGATAAGAAAACCTTGCCAGAATGGCCCCAGTGGTAGGATTTATATGGTACAGAACTACTACACGGTAAAGAAAAAGGCCATCAAGAGTAAATGAAGATTTCAAAAAGCTAAGCCCAACCTGGATGGTCCCCAAGACCAGTATTTATATAATACAAAAGCAAAAACAATTACACAGAAACACTGACAGACTAGGGTGGGAAGGTGAGGGCAGACACTCCTTGTGGGCAAGGAAAGTATTTCAGATCCTCCCGTGTTTGTCTTAGTATTGTTGAGGAGCCCACTTTCTAAAGATATAGGGAGATTAGAACTGGTTGTATATAGGGGTAGTACTGAATAGGGATGCAGGATTACCTTGAAGCTTATAACTATATATTTAAAAGAGAAAATAAATGAAAGAAGAGAGAAGGAGGGAAAAACAGATAAAACAAACAAATGAGAGGCACCACCACGAACAACAGAAAACACAGGTATGTGTTTGAAAAATATTTCAAGATAAAAAAATTGTTATGGAGTGTTGTATTAAGTATCACGTTGTGATAAAAAGTGGGTTAAAAATTAAAAGAACAAAAACCGTTAGAATGAATTTTTAAGTTTAAAGTGGAAACTTTAAAAGTAAAAATAGAAAGAAGTTAAAAAAGCAAATAAGGTGAAAAATTGTATCAATAAAGCGGACAGCTTTTGGGGCAGTACCAGGAGTTTAATAAAGTGCCTTTCCCCCTGATGTTGGGGTTTTACAGTTTGGGTGCTGTCCTCTTGTGCCACTGGCTCGCCTTCTGGGGGCGGGGTTCGCCGCGCTGTTTTCAGTCCCTTCTACCTGGGCTGCATCTCTCCGCCCCCCTCCTAGGGACTGGAGTCTATTGTAACCAGGTTGTCAGGGTTCAGTTCTCTGGAGGGGTTGCTCTTTTACGGCCTTTTGCAGCTGCTGAGGAAGTCATGTCGGAGCAAGATGTCTGCGCCCAGACCCCCTTCCCAGAGAGAGCCCTCAATTAGCAGCCCTCTGGACGATGGGGGGGCCCACAGCCCCTCCCTGTATCCTCTCCCTTGGCCGCCTGTCACAGCCGGGTGAGTGCAGATGCTCCTTTGATTCCTGTCCAAAGACCCCACTTGTCGTTTTGCTCCTGCGCCACGGAAACCGCAACTGATTTTGGGTCGTGCGACCTTGTCTGTGCCCAGGGAGTCTGTGTGACCCCCAGGCAGGAGGGACTGAGGTCCCGTGGCCCCGCACCTCCCGTGCACGTCTGTAAAATCGCCTTCGTTGGGGGTCTGCACCTGGCCCACGGGGTGGAGAGAAGCGGCAGAGAAATGCAGTGGAGGAAGGAAAAAAAAAAAAGGAAAAAAGGCGGGCGGAAAAATAGACTCCGCTCCGCCACGTTCCCTGCGCGGTACCTGGTGCACTTTGGCCCTGCGATCTGTACCCCGTTTCCCCAGCTGCCCCTCAGGCGCTCGCTTCTGTTTGCTGTGAATCAGACCGTAATCTGCTGTTATTCCCCAAACACAGAGCACTTTCGTGCTGGGGTATTGCCTTCCAATGGGTCGCCTCTGCGGGCTTCCTCCCCGCGCCCCTTGTCTTTGGATATCCCTCCGATCTTTCTTGCTCCACTCTACCTCTTTGCCGATGCTCTTCGTCCCCCGTAGTGATCCAGAAGTGTGAAATACTATATTTCAGGCTGATTTCATGGGTTCTCACAGTGTTCCCGTAGTGTTTTTTGCAGTAATTGAGCTCACTTCAGGGGACTCCCCGAAATGCGGTCCCCTGGCCGTCCACCATCTTCCGATCCCCGAGCCTATGTAGTCTTTTTAAAATTAAAGAGAAACTCTGGTATTCACGTAGTTGTGAAGATCCTCAAAATGGGCAGAATCTGTTACCTGTGTAGTTCTGTTGCTGGCTGGTGTGAGGGCGGGGAGGGATGTACTCTCTGATAGGCTTCCTTCAGCAGGTGGAGTGGTGTGGGATCCCCACGCAGGAGCCTGCCACAGGAATCTGCTGGGTTTGGAGACCTGTGTTGTTTTTTTTTTAACCTAGGCATTCAAGAAAATTCACTTATTTGGCAGATGTTTTTTGAGTGTGGGCTGTGTGCCAAGCACTGAGCTGGGTACTAGGAGTTTATAAATGAAAATGAAAAACAAATTTTTTCATAGTGAAGAATGGAGTTAGAAGTAAAAAATGTTAGGGCTCACAGGTGGCTGGCTAGCTGTCCAAGGCCAGACCTCTCTGCCATGAACATTAAAAAACCTCAGACAAACAAACAAATAAGAAACCTTAATATTAGCAATAGGCGGAAGCACCATACAGCTAGGTAATCCATTTTTCCTTTGAAAACATATTCCATTTACTATGAATTTCGGAATATTTCAACCTCTAAATTCTTTGATCTCTTAGCAGCTCAGTGCATTGTAGTGGCGAAGAATAGGCAAATTTAAGAATAGAACAAAATCTGAACTTCCTCGATCATCTTGGTTTTAGGTTCTTGTATGCTCATGTATTCACTCTTTGTTTTCTTTGGGACCAAACACTGCTCAAGAGATTATTGTGAACGTGATTGTCTACGAAGCCCTGGGGATATGAAGTTGCAGGTACCCTCCCGGCCCTGGTGGTGCTCCCTGGGTGTGGAGGGGAACAGGTTGGAATTAACCGTGGTGGTGGAGAAGTAGTTAAGTAGTAACAGCAGCGATGGGTGCTCATCCCGCGCAAGGCCCCCCAGCGTCCCACGGATTAGCTCACATAACTCCCACAGTCTCATTTTTGGAGTTCAAGAAATGTAGGCGTAAATGACCTGCCCGGCGTGTTGGAGTATGTAAGTAAGCGGGGAAGTCGGTTGGAGCTCAGTTGTGGCTTGAGAGCCCACTGCACTGTGGCATTCAGTACTGCCCCTTTTGTTGGTGGGCATGGAGAAGGGGAAAGTAGCAGCTCCGGGGAAGCAGAACAGTGCTTTGCAGTGGACGTGATCCCGGGTTCGTGCTGGGAGGGCCAGCGAGCAGGGAGAGGCAGGTGCACAGAAATGCAGGAGTGGAGGGCTCAGGGCGTGAGTGCAGCTTGGGAGAAAGAGCGGAGGCTGCCCTGCAGAAGGGCACCCTGGGGTTCCTGTTCCAGAGCGGTGGAGCAGAGAGGAGCTGCCCCGAGGAGGGGTGCACCCAGAAGAGAGAACCAGGGGAACAACCTGGCAGGCTGGAGGGGTTGACGGGCAGGGCGTGCCGCTTCCCTTGAGCCACATCTGGTATGTGCCGTTCTGAGCACTGCACCTCCTTGAGGACAGGCAGGAGAGCACCTGGGAGAGGCTGGAGGGACGGGAACATGGAACTCTGCCTTCAGATACTTGGATGTTTCCTTAGATGAGGGTGTGGTGGATTCTGTTTGGTTTTCAATGGGCAGAACAGAGCCTTGGTTTGCAGTTAGAGAGATGTAGGCTTTCACTGAATAGAAGGAAAGCCTATCTCAGATAGTGTTTCTTAACAAGTGGGGTTCCAAACTCATGGCTTCCCTCTCCCTGAACAGTGTTCAGGCAGGTGGGTACAGGGTGGAGGAGAACCCTGTACCGCCCGGGGGCGCTGGATCTCGACCCTTCTAACGCTTGCCCTTGGGTTTCCCGTCGCTTCCCCGGAGGTGGGCAGGCACGTGCACGCTTTTCATTTTATGGGCGAGCTCTGGGTCTGCTGCTTCTGAGCCTGGCTTCCTCATGATGCCCTGATATGTAAGTGATGGTGCCGCATTTATCTTTATATTAACTCACTATACTCTGTGCATCTCAGAAGATATAATCCGTCTCTTGGTGTCACTTTGAGCCCCATGCAGATTTGACGTCTTTTCCTGTTTATTGCAGCTGCGATAAAGGTTAGTAAACCTTTTCTCCTACTGCATGTTGCCCAGATCTCTGGCCACTTAGCAGTTTTGAACTTGCCTTGTGGTGTCTTTCCATATATAGGCTCATCTTTGTCTGCCTCATGGTTGTATCTCTCATGCACAGTAGGAGTGTAAGTGTTTGAAGGGATTGATGAGTGGTTGACATGACCCAGAACTTTATCTGGGCCGTTCGATTCTTTGACCATCATTGCCTGGAGATATGGACCAGCTGTGGATCTCTGCAGAAGTCATATCAGGAATTGATCGTTTGTTCTTTATATTTTACCTTGGTAGTTACACTGTTCCTTAACTTAAGGGGAAGAAAATATTGCTTCATGAACCTTGTATTAAGGTCTGGGATAAGTACTTTTAAATGAACAGATTACTCGAAACTGGGAGAATTTTTCATTTGCACTCAAAATTAATGTGCTTTTATTAATTATTAAATACATGAACGTGAACCTGGCTGAGAGTGTGATACATGTAGGTGACCAGTGAATGTCAGCTAGCTGTTATTTCTGTTTTACTCATAGCAGTATCCCTTCTGAGACTTGTTTCATATTTTTATATTTTTTCACTCTGTCCCACCAGGTAAAGCTTTCTGGCGGCCAAGACCTTGCTTATTACTTACCGTTTCCTTCTACAAAAGAACTCACTCATACAATGAATTGAATTGTGGGGCCAGCTAAGTGTGTCCCTACTGGCTCTGATTTCAGAGTCGTGGGACTGTTTCAGCCTTGGGAATTGGAGCACAGGTGTCCAACCCGAGAGGCCAAGGAGGGGAAATACAAGACTGCCCTTGTACCTTGTTTTCAGACGATTCTAGCTGAAAACATTCATATTAGACATTCCGATGAGCTCTGTTTCTCTGAAGCTAACAGGCTGTGTGGTTCTCAAGCGCCAAACAATCTTGTAAATAAAACTTTATATGTGAATAGTTAAGAACCCCGGGGAGGGAGGAATTTAGAATTTGAGGCTGCTTAACAGGGTAGCCCTGGAAAGCGCAACAGGGGAGCAGCTCTCTGGGCTGGCTTCTCTTCTCTGCAGAAGTAGAATTTGGAAGCCGCAGGGGGATGGCAAGGACCAAAATAGTAAACAAAGCCTCGCACAATCAGATTAGGATAACCTTGGCTGATTAACAGTGAGTCATTTGGACACAACCTGTTCTCAGGTTAAGCGTTTCCATGTCACAGTTATTTATCTCACGTTGACTTGGATGTTGTGGGTAACTAAAATCAAAGGGTATATTACTGGGGACAACTTTATTATCATTGACCTTTTAACATGCTCTGGAGGACAAAATTAGGTATTTCATGAGATTAAATTCAGTCAGTCCTCTCAGTAGAATTAAATTGAACATCAGCTGAACTGCTTTAGGAGGTGAATGGGCTGTAATATATTTGTAATGACCTGAGCTCATCATAAAGTTGTTTGATCCTTATCCGTAAATGTGTTCGGACACATTTTACTAGATAGTTACTTACCCTGGCTGAATTATCCTTGGTCTGTGATTAATCCGTGCAGTAATGTCATGGTACCATTTTTGTTTTTCTTTCTTGTTTTTTACACTGAATAGCATAAGGAATTTTAATTTAGCAGTGTTTTAAGAATTAGACTTAGGTCTGATACTGTCATACTGAAAGCAGTATTCAAAACCTGAAGGAGCAGGGATAAGTACCTCTTGGAATGGAATTTTGTTTTATTTATTTATGTTTTAAAGATTTTATTTGAGAGTGGGAGAGAGAGCATGAGCAAGGCAGAGGGAGAAGCAGACTTCCCACCAAGCAGGGAGCCCAGTGCTGGACTCAGTCTCAGGACCGTGGATCATGACCTGAGCCGAAGGCAGATGCTTAACCAACTGAGCCACCCAGGCGCCCCTGAATGGAATTTTAAATGGGGAGTCCTTAAAGATCATTCAGTTTGTTCCTCTGTTCATTGGGCTTGTTCATTCACTTATTCAACAAATACTTGAGTGCTCATCTACCTTTCTCTTGGCATTCCTTTCCCCAGATACTGGTAATAACGCCTCTACACAGTGTCTCGGACCTGAATCGTCAAGAGCTGCGCTGTTCAGTACAGCGGCTATCAGTCATGTGCTGCTATTTGGATCAACATTTACTAAAATGAAATAAAATAAAAAATTCAGTTTCTCGGTCTTACTAGCCACATTCCAAGTGCTGAGTCAAGTGCTATGTGTGGCTGGAGGCTGCCATTCTGGATGGTGTTCCTCTACAGAACACATCCCTCATGGTGGGACAGCACTGCCTTAGTGGGCGCCTGACACATTACTACAGTAAATAAGGGTCTTGAGCAGCTAGAGAGCTGAATGGATGGGGGCAGGAGGCTGTACCAGGTTGCATTCCAAAGGCCAGGCACAACTGGGACGCATGGAAGCAAGAAGAAGGCTTTCATGCTGGGGGAGCATCATGGGTGCAGGCCCGGTGGTAGGAAATGACAGGGCAATGGTGCTCTTAGACTATGGCCACAGAGAAGCATTTTCAGCACCACTCAGAGCTTAACCGTGGGACAGAAATTGAATTTCAGTTCTGGTGTTGCATATAAATATGTTTTCCTGACACCTCTAAGTAGAGGTGCTGTGTTTCACACTTAATAACCTTAAAGTGTAGCTTCAAAGGAGTTAAAGATATGCTCTACCCTATAAAATTAAGCAACACACTCACAAAGTCTAGTTGATTCTTCAAGACTTTTTTGGTTCCTGACTTAAGTAAGACATGGTAGCAACAGAACAGGAAAGAAAAATGCGTGTATACCTGTCCAGAAGGAGGCTAATACAGCAGTTCAGAAGAGTGACCACAGCCAGGCAGACTGATCCTGACCCTGCTCCTTCCAAGCTCTGTCATCCTGGGCAGGTCACCTCCTGGTCCTTGGTTTCCTCATTATAAAATATATATATATATATATATATATATATATATATATATATATTTGACAGAGAGAAACACAGCGAGAGAGGGAACACAAGCAGGAGAGTGAGAGAGGGAGAAGCAGGCCTCCCACTGGGCAGGGACCCCAATGTGGGGATTGATCCTAGGACTGCGGGATCATGACCTGAGCCACCCAGGCTTCCCGGTTTCCTCATGTTTTGTTTTGTTTTAAAGATTTTATTTATTTGACAGAAACACAGCGAGAGAGGGAACACAAGTAAGGGGAGTGAGAGAGGGAGAAGCAGGCTTCCCGCCGAGCAGGCAGCCCGATGTGGGGCTCGATCCCGGGTCTCTGGGATCATGACCTGAGCCGAAGGCAGTCACTTAACCAACTGAGCCACCCAGGTGCCACCCTCGGTTTCCTCATTTTTTGATGGAGATAGATATTACCTGTGTTGTGAAGATTAAGTTAAAATGTAAGTGACAGGGCACCTGGGTGGCTCAGTAAGTTAAAGCCTCTGCCTTCGGCTCAGGTCAAGATCTCAGGGTCCTGGGATCGAGGCCCATGTCTCTGCTCGGCAGGGAGCCTGCTTCCTCCTCTCTCTCTGCCTGCCTCTCTGCTTGCCTGTGATCTCTCTCTCTGTCAAATAAATAAATAAAATCTTTAAAAAAAAAAATGTAAGTGACATGTGAGTACTGTGCTTAATCCTGAGTAAAGCATTCACCAAGTAATAGCTGTTAACAAGTTAATAGTACATAGCATTTCAGGCAAATGGGAAAAGTCATAGCTGCATTTCCCAAAGGAAGAATTGACACGATTGCTAAACACGAATGGTCATCCAGAAAACACACACGTCGGATCCTTTCCTTCACAGACAGCTAGACAGAACCATCTCTACCGTGAAATGTGTAGGGCTAGTTACTTTCAGAATCCTACAGATAAGGTGATCTGGTAGAGGTTAAAATTTGGCCCGGTTAATCAAAAACCTAGGGCTAATTCACTGTTTGGAAATAAGGTGATCACTAATGCAAATTACTTAGGAAAAACTTCACTTTTCTTTCACTCTGCGTAATCAAGAGTGTGCTCTACAGCTGCTCCTAAGGAAGGGCAAGAAAATTATGTGCTGCTTTTAATTTTAAATACGGAAACTCACGGGACGCATATGAATTAGAGGATCATTGAATGATCTGTTTTTTTTCCCCTACTTTAAAAATGCTAGTGACAGTCTAACTGTATAGTAGGTTCTCATCCACCAGGCTACATGTAATTCATGCATATCCAGAGAATCCTTTTCAGGAGATTCAAACTTGCTTTCCCTTTCGGAAATCGTGCACTGCTCCCTTCCTGTGGCATGGCCTTTGCCTGCCCTCGCTCCTCCCTGCTCCTTGTCCTCTGAGACTGTTTGATACACCCCACCCCACCGCCTCGTTCTTGCTCTCGCACAGCTTCCTTATTGTATTATAATTATTGGCAGGCATTGGTCACTATCACAGGACTGTGAGTTCTCTGATGAGCAGGCATTTTCTTACTCATTTTTGCGTCTGCTTTGTTGCCTTACAGTGGGGAGACTTCCTCATGCAAGATGCTTGGTCAGCTTTTGCTGAGTTAATGAACAACACTCACCAGATTTTCCTTCTTCGTATTCTTTCTCAGTAAACCAGAACTCTGTTCGGGTAGGAAGCTCTGGCACACTTTCTCGTACCGCCTAGCTCCAGAACATTTACAAACAATATCAGACTGCTCTACAGTCTCGCTGTTACGAATATCAGTTATTCTAGAAACACTTTCTGGGGTAGATTCAGCAAGTATTAAATCTTTGATACTGTTTTATCTGCCTATGTTCTATTAAAGTATTTATAAAGGGGTCACCAGGATTTTTATCAAATTTAAATAGATTTTTAAAAAGAATTATTTGTTTAATGGAGAGATATGGGGTATGGGGAGAGGGAGAGTCTTAAGCAGACTCTGTGGGGAGCTCGGAGCCTATTGCAGGGCTCAATCTCAAGACTCTGAGATTATGACCTGAGCCGAAGCCAAGGGTTTACTCTCGACCAACTGCACCACCTGTACCTAAATTCAGACGCCCTTGAATTTAATATTTTTGTGTGAAAAATTGAACAGATGCTCTTCTGTAATAGAGTTCTTGTGTGAGTCATCAATGTTCAGTTAAATGTGGGCAGTAATAAAACCTTAAACGTATGTGTGTTGGATCTATGAACCGAGCAGTTCAGTTGACTATACCTGTAAGATACTTGGCTTTTTGTTTTTCTGCCCCTAAGCTATTTACTGTGATTTCTTGATGTTAATTTCAGAGCTTATTTCAGGATAGGGAGTTGGAATTATAGAGGAATTCACATACCTTATTAGCTCCTTGCTTAAACTAATTAAAAAAACTAGTTCTGGGACTAGAACTCCCTTGATGAAATTGTTGAAATGTGGAATTTGAATTTAAGACTTTATTGAAGACTTGAATGCTTTTTACTTACTGTTATTTAATTTTTTTTTCAGTGTTAATTTTGATTGCTGTACTATTGATTTCTGAGCCAAAGTGGTGATGCTACCTGAGGGGAATTTCTGCAACCCATAAGTCAGCAGTTATACGGTAAGGATGTGTGCCTCTTACCCTTAAAGCCATTTAATTTCTGTAACATTGTGGTTCAGAATTTTAATTTGAAATAGAATACTATAAAATAGTCTAATATTTCAAAATATTACATATCAACAGTTCAGGAACTTGAAGGAGGAAAAATATAACTTGATATATTCATTTCATATTAATTTTTGTGTGAAAAATAAATATGGCCATACAGTTTATGACTTATTAAACTGGGGTCTCATTTTTCTTTCCTACATATTTTGCCCATTTACCTTCTGTTCCCTGGGCTTTAATTAGTTCTTTTTTATATGATTTTTGTTAATAATGAATGGATATGAGCAGTCAAGATGATAAAACTTAAACCTAGTTGGATTTTACTGCAACCCACTCTGAACCAAGGTGGTATTAATTCCAACAGTGGCTGAAATGAGGTTTTAAATTATTTAGAGATATAAATTATCTGTATTAGCTTTATCTTCAAGGGTTAATTCAAGAGTAATGAGACATGGTTAACTAAACCCATAAGGCGAGTGACTTCTTTGAGCTTCAGTCTTCTTGTACTAGATGTCTATCATTTGTTTTTTAGAGTTGTAAAAATCAAATGAGCTGATCTGTGTGAAATTGTCTTTTTCTTCCTTTCATTTATTAATTTTTTTGGAAGAGTATAAGGGAAAATAACAAGTCTCTTGACTTTCAAGTGGGCTTTAGAGAGGACATAATGCTCTTAATATCCTTTAGAGGAAAGGATACTGGAAGACTTGATCTTCATTTCTGTCTCACTTTAACTGTGGACAAATAATTTCATTAATTTACTATCAGAAAATTGAATTTGTTTTTCATACTCGCACTTGCAGCTAATTTTTCAGGAATATGTCTATTTTTTGACTATAATGAAACTGAGCTAGAAATCATTATCAGATTATCTTTGAAATCTCCAAATATTTTGAAATTAAATATCATATTCTAAAAGTCCCATGAGTCAAAGAGAAAGTCATAAGGGAAATTAGAAAATATTTTGAATTGAATGAAAATGAAAAAGCAACATATCCAAATTTATGGGATGCCCCTAAAGCAGTACTTCCAGGGGATATTTGTAGTGTTAAATGCTTGCAACAGGAAACAGAAGTTTTGAAACAATAATCTAAAAGTTCACCTTAAGAAAGTAGAGGGCAAAGAGCAAATTAAACCCAGAACAAACAGAGAAGAAGTTAAGCAAAGATATGAGCAGAAATCATTGAAATGGAAAACAGAAGAACTGTAGGAAAAAAAAAAATCAGTGAAATCAAAAGCTAAGTTTCTTTATGAGATGAATAAAATTGATCAACTTGTAGTTGCAGTAATCAGGAAAAAAAAAGAGAAGGCAAAAATTCCCAATATCAGAAAAGAGAGATCATCAATATAGATTCTATAAAAGGAAGTTCAAAGGAATATTATAACTTAGATAAATGGACAGATTTCATCAAAGTCGCAAAGTACTTAATTTGATTGCCATATTTTCACTTTATAGGTAATTTTTCAGGAATATGTCTGGTTTTTGACTATAATGAAACTAAGCTAGAAATCAGTATCAGATTATCTGTGAAATCTCCAAATATTTTGAAATTAAATATCACATTCTAAAAATCCTTTTAGACGGAATGATAACATGCATAGATCATTTTTTTAAAGATTTCATCCATTTGACAGAGAAACTCAGCCAGAGAGGGAACACAGCAGTGGGAATGAGAGAGGGAGAACCAGGCCTCCCGCCGAGCAGGCAGCCCCATCTGGGGCTTGATCCCGGGACTCCCGGATCATGACCTGAGCCGAAGACAGAGGCTTAACCATTGAGCCACCCAGGCACCCCACATGCATAGATCATTATTCAAGAAATTAAATTTGTAGTTAAACATCCCCCCTCCCACCCCCCACCTAATCCCTGCCCGCCAAAATACTCAAAGCCTGAATAGACTTACTGGTGAATTCTACCAACTTACTAAGAAAGAAATAAAACCAATTACATACGTACAAAATCTTCAGAAAATAGCAGGAACACTAATTAATTTTAGGAGGCCATTATTACTCTGATATTAAGGAGAAAAAGGTATTTCTCAAAATACTAGCAACCTAAATAAAGTTTATAGAAAAAGTGTAATACGTCATGCTAAAGTGCCATTTATTCCAGAAATGCACGATTGATTCTTCATTTGACAATCAGTCATATAATTCATAATATCAACAAACTACGCGGAATTCTTCAAACCTGTGTGATCATCTCAGTAGGTGTAGAAGAGCATTTAACAATATTCATAATTTATTGGCGATAAAAACTCAGAAAAGTAGGCGCTTTCTCAGCTTGATAAGAGGTATCTATGAAAGACCTACAGCTAGTAATTATATTTATTGGTGAAAGACTTAATGTTTTTGCCTAACATTGGGAGCAAGGAAGGATGGTCACTTGCCATTCTTACTCAGAATTGTCCTAGTCAGTGCAAAAAAGCAAAAAAAGAAATACAAGGCATGTAGATACAGAAAGAAGAAAAATTTGAGTCCCATGGCAGGGGACCTGAGAAATGAGCTTTTAGCCTTATAGTCTCTGTGATATAGGGAAGGAGACAGTGGAGGCAGAAATAAATATTGAATGCCTATAGACAGTATCTACTACATTTTGGGTTCTGTGGTTATGATCTGAAAATCGTAAGAACAAGGCCACATTTATTATGACTTGCTGGTTTAAGTTACTGTTTTCTCTAAAGTTAAAAGTCAGCATAATCTGTTGGGAGAGCCTTAGTTCAGCATTTCTTCTTTCTTCTAATATAACCAGAAAGCTTTGTGTAGTACTTAAAAGTTATGCATTGGTTTAAACTTCATATACTTAAAAGTTATGTATTGGTTTAAACTTCATTAAATAGCTCTTGTTTTTTGATTTAAAGAAAAAGGCTATTTGAAACAATGCTGACATGTCCTTTTAAATTCTAAGAGAGCATACAAAATTACTTGGTAAATCTATTATGACTATCCTATATCTTTGGATGAGTTAAAATTATTATGGGTGCTTGTTGTCTGTATCTTAGACTACCGTGACATGTTTTGTATTATAATGTAAGCCACATATTATGCCCGTTGATTTCTGCTAAATAATTTCCATATACATATTTTTATGATGTTTGGCAGGTAAGAACTGAGTAAAGTCTTGAGTCCTTGTCCTAGTTGCCTGGGGTAGTTTTATGGCAAGACAGTGTGTCTCCAGATGGTGTTACTGGAATCATTCCTAAGTCTCTTGCAGTCAAATAGTTTCTCAGCCTCAGTGGAATGGCTTTCAGGGTAAACAAAAACATAGTTTAAGAGTTATGTGCATTTGCATTTTAATTGCCGTTCGCCCTTGAACAGTGCAACAGTGACCCTTGAATGGTTTGGGGCGCTGACCTCCACACAGTCAAATCCACTTATAACATCTGACTCCCCGAAACTTAACCACTGAGACCCTTCACTAGAAGCCTTACCAATAATATAAAGTCAATGAACACATATTTTGTATATTATATGTAATGTATACTGTATTCTTACAGTAAAGTAAATTAGAGAAAAGAAGGACTACTAAGAAAATCATAAGGAAGAGAAAACATATTCACAATACTGTACTGTATTAATTGGAAAAAAAACCCACTTATAAGTGGACCCTGTGCAGTTGAAACCCATACTGTTCAAGGGTTAGCGGTGCATGTTATCGACCATATCAGTTGGTGCTAGATACTAGGTATGGCCAGAGTAGTGATATAGTAGAGAGAGGGTAATTTTAGGAGTTAGTAGAAAATCTTGGGTTCAAATGCTAAAAATATACAGCTTTAAGCCTTTGAGCAAAATCACTTAAATCCTTGATCCTCATTTCCCTCATCTCTAAAAGGAGGATAATCTTGACAAGCTGCTGAAAACATTAAAAATAATACTCAGGGCTCCTAGCAGACAGTAGGTTCTCAAATGGTGATGCTGCTAGAGGATCTTAGTTGCAGAAATGTTATAAGACTCTGGTATCTGACAGAGCTGGTTTTGAATTGGGTTGGTAAAACTAATATTTTAAAAATACCTATACTGCACAAAGCAATCTACAGATTCAGGGCAAAATATTCCAATGGTATCAAAATTCTGTGGTATTTTTCAGAGAAATAGAACCTAATTTTACAATTTGAATGGGACCACAAAAGATCCTGTCTGGATACCAAAGCCATCTTGAGACAGAAAGAAGCCAGAGGCATCATGCTCCCTGATTTCAAACTTATTACAGAGCTGAGCTATAGTAATCAGAAACATTATGATCTTAGTATAAAAGCAGACACACAGATTAGTGGACAGAATAGAGAGCCCAGAAATATATCCATGCATATATGGTCAATTTATGATAGAGTAGCCAAGAATATACAATGAGACAGTCTCTTTAATAAGTGCTCTTGGGAAGCTGGATAGCTACATGCAGAAGAATGAAATGGGACTACTATCTCTACAGCATACACAAAAATTAACTCAAAATAGCTTAAAGGCTTGAATATAAGATCTGAATTCATAAAAGTTCTACAAGAAGTATAGGTGGTCTGGGTGATGATTTTGCAGATCTGAATTCCAAAAGCAAGGGCAACAAAAACAAAACAAACAAGTGGAACTACATCAAACTTTTAAAAAGCTTCTGCACAGCAAAGGGAATCATCAACAAAATGAAAAGGCAAACTACTGAAGGGGAGAAAATATTTGCAACTCATATCACTGATAAGGGGTTAATATCAAAGATATATAAAGAACTACAACTCAGGAGCAAGAAAAATCTGACTAAAAAATGGGGCAGAAAATCCATATAAGTATTTTTTTCAAAGAAGACATTGGATAGGCAGCAGGTGCATTAAAAGATGCTCAGTATCACTGATCATCAGGGAAATGCACGTCAAAACTGCAATGAGATATTCCTTCACACATAATCCCTTCACGTTAGAATGGCTGTTATCAAAAAGACAATAAATGTTGGTGACAATATAGAAAAGAAGGAATCCTCGTGCACTGTGGTGGGAATGTAAATTGAGGTAACCACTGTGGATAAAAACACTAATTTGAAAAGATATCTGTACCCCCGTGTTCACTGCAGCATTATATTTCTAATAGACAAGATATGCAAACAGCTTAAGTGTCCATCAATGGATGAATGAATGAAGAAGATATGGTATATGGAAACCATAATGGAATAGTATTCAGCCGTAAAAAAGAATAAAATCTTGCCATTTGAGGGAACATGGATGGACCTTGAGGACGTTATTCTAAGAGAGATAAATCAAAGAAAGACAAATACTGTATGATTTCGCTTATATGAAGAGTTAAAAAACAGAAACAAAAAAACCAAGGTTGTAGATACAGAGAACAGATTGTTGGGTACCAGAGGTGGAGAGTCGAAGGTAGGAGAAATGAGTGAAGGGCTTAGAAGGTACAGACTTCCAAATATATAATAAATAGGTCATGGGGATGTAATGTACAACATGGTGACTCTAGTTAATAATAATGTATTACCTATTTGAAAATTATTAGAATAGGTCTTAAAGTCCTCATTACAAGGAAAAAAAACTGTTGTAACTATATGTGGCAATGAATGTTACAATTGTGATGATCATTTTTATGTACAAATTTCATATCACTATGATGTGCATCTGCAACTAAGACAGGTTGACCCTTGCACAGCAGAGGGGTTGGGGTGCTGACCCCCGACACGGTTGAAAATCCGCACCTAACTTTTGACTGTCCAGAAACTTCACTAATAGCTTTTGTTGACTGGACGCCTAACTGATAACGTAAGCAGTTGATTAACACATACTTTGTATGTCATATGTATCAGAAACTGTAGTCTTACAAGAAGGCAAATGAGAGTAAAGTCAGTGTTACTATGAAAATCATAAGGAGAGAATACGTTTATAGTACTAGACCGTATTTATTAAAAACAAAAAACAAAACAAAACAAACCCCACGTATAAATGGACCTGTGCCGCTCAAACCCGTGTTGTCCAAGGGTCACCTATATAATGTTAGACCTCAATTAAAAAAAAAAAAAGAAGATTGGCATCTGAGAGAATCAGTTTTAAATTTAAGTTCTTATACTTTACTAGGGTTGCCCCTTGGATAAGTTACTTTTTGAGCCCTGATTTCTTTAGCTGTGAAGCGGGTGCCACACCAGCCCTATTAAGTTGTGGTGTGGAGGACATAAATAATAGACTGCATATAAATGCTTATGTGTACCGGTGTTCTCGTGTCATCTCTCACTGGCTCATTCTCCTTAGCTTTATGATTTGGTTTCTTTGGTCGAGTTTTTATAAAGTTACCTGTCGAAACCCTGTCTCATCCTTTTGACAGTGCTCATGATTTACTTGCCAGGATACATTCAGGAGAATGGAGGTGATAGGATGCCAGACTGGATGTTCTGAGACCAAGGACATAGGTTGCAAATTTGAGAAATTTTACTGTCTCATATTTTTCTTCACGCTTTCATGGCCCAAACAATTGGGAATAGTTAACTGAAACGGCCATTTAATGGATCTTAACTTTCACGAGCGAAGTTTCTACTTGCCAAAAACATCGCCATCAGGATCTTTTTGTTGCTAAAAACACTGAAATTCAGTTTGGTAGCGTGTATGCTAGGGAACAGTTGCTAGGTTCCACAGCTTTATTGTTGTTTTAGTTTTATCTCATTTTAATTATGTTCATTCATGTGAAATTACCAACATTTGGCTGTTTCTACCAACAAAAGTGGTAATTTCATACGGTTCAACTTGATATTTCGGGATTTAGTGACAATATTTTCCTCACACACTTGGCAGATTATCTAATTTTATATCTTATAATTTGTTGTTTCCTCAAAGAACTTAAGTTTTAGTGCATTTTGGAATTTTGTAAATTTGTTTGGTGAATGTCATCTCAAGTGATGTGACAGTAAGGTAGAGAAAAATATGTGATACTTCGCAACAAAAAAAGGAGGCGCTGACTAGTTTTTGAGAAGTTTTGCTTGACTGGATAATTGGAAACAAAAGCTAGGGCTTTTTGAGACTTAAACCTCATAGGTGATACCAGGTAAATTCTGAGTACCTCAGAATTCTTTTCGAATTTTTGAAGACCTTTGAGATCAGCGTTTTCCTAGGAGACGTGTCTCTAGCAACTGTTAAAGTGCTGTTGATGTTTTTAGATTCTGAGTGGTCGCTGTTGGATTTTATAAAAACAGTACCTTTGAGCTTAATCTAACATACTGTTTGTATGATGTGTATAGTTCTCCTGTTTATTATTCCCTTGAATGGGGACCTGACGATTTGAGTTTTGTTTCAAAGGGCATTAATTTAACAAATACTTCGTGTGGATCAGAAGCAATAATACTGTGGGAAACAGCGTAGGATCTTTTCGTGTGCCTCACAGTGTGGCACTGCTTAATGACTCCTCTCACTGTCCAATTAAAGTGAAAACGGAGGTAGTTTTGTTCAGTTTTGTGTGGTTTTTTTTTTTAATTTGTCAAAGAAGCGTTTATTTGTTTACTGGGAGTGACATGTAGTGGTGTTCCGTCGGTCTGCAGGGGGCCTTCTCCTTGCAGCCCTTTCATGCACACAGGCCGGTGTGATGGCTGCTGTAAGGACTCGGGTTCAGGGGACTGCATGGCTCCCCAGGCCTCAGCTCTTGGAGCATGCGGGTTTCCGCTTGCTGCTCCATCTGCTTCCGTGTGCGGCCCGTCTGGCTGGGCCTGAGAGCCGGGGTGCTTGAAGACCGTTTCCGGTGGCACATCCCCGAGATGAGGTTGGCAGGTTCAGAGCCCTTCCGGTGAGGGGATTGTGTAGGACGAAGACTTGCCTTAGGGAGCTGACCTCATTGCTGTTTATGGTGCCACCACCTGGCGCCCTGTAAACCCTCTCGGAGCAGTGGCCTGTCTCCGTGCTAAATTTCTCTTGTGTGTCTGTCTCTTCCACCGTGATACTTAGTCTGTGTCTGCTCACAGTGGGGTCCTCTTGGCTAGGCCATCATGTTAGACTCTAAGGAGTAAAGGAGTTCAGTGATCTCCCAGTCAGTGTTCTGTCCTCGTTTCTTCCCCATCTCCACTGGTCCATTTGTGGAAGTTCTATAGAGGCACACTTGACACACAGTAAACTGTGACTGTTTGAAATGTACAGTCCGGTAAGTTCTGGCACGTGCACACACTGATGACACCGTCACCGTCAACATGAAAGTGAATATGTCATTGCCCACAGAAGTTTTCTTGTGGCCCGTTGTCATCCCTCCTTCCTGTCCGATCCCTCCAGAGCCACCACTGATGTGCTTTCTGTCTCTGCAGATTAGTTTGCATTTTCTAGAATGTTATGTAAAGAAAGAAGCCTCTGTGATGTGTTTCCTGTCCGATAAATTCCTCACACAGCACTACTTCACTTCGGACACCAGACGTGTGGGTTTTCCAGAAATCAGACATTTGACACCAGCTGGGTGTCCTGCAGTTTAACATAATTCTGACATTTATCTACCTGGAGATGGTCTGAGATCCCATAGGTTACGATTTCCTCCTCCCCCACAACCTGCCCAACTTCATCCTCAAGCCCAGACTGTTGCCTGCTCTTCCGACTGGCTCTAAATTGGAAGTTCCCATGACCCCCTTCTTGGGTTTTATTAATTAGCTTGAGTGGCTTACAGAACTCAGGACACCAGTTTGCTTACTAGCTTACTAGTTCATTACAAAATATTTTGAAGGATATGGTTGAACAGCCAGAGGTCTGGCAGAACACATGAGCTTTTGTCCCCATGGAGTTTGGGATACGCCACTCCCCAACATATGAATGCATTCCAGCTCACCAACCTGGAGCTGTGGCCTTTTGGGTTTTTATGAAGGCTTCATTACGTAGGTATGGTTGATTAAATCATTGACCAGTGTTGATTGAACTAAATCAAGTCCTTCCCATTTCCCCAAAGTTGGGGATGGACGGGACTCAAAATTCCAACTCTGTGATCCCATGGTAGGTCCCCTGGCAACCAGCTCCCATCCTTAGTGGCTTTCCTAAGGTCACCTAGGTGACATACTCAGGTGAGGTAGAGAGGGATTTATTACAAAAAGGAATATCGTACTCTTATCACTTAGGAAATTTCAAGGATTTTAGGAGCTCTGTGCCAGAAATGGGGATGAAAACCAAATATGTATTTCTCTATAAATCATGGTATCACACTTATATAAAAGGAATATACTTTTTTTTACAGTAGATATACTCTTTTGATCTGGTCTTTATTCAGCATAATTATCTTGAGATTCATGTTGTTACATGTATCGATGATTCATCACATGTTATTGCTAATTAGTTGAGTTTATTCACCTTTGGTGGGTTTGGGGATTGTTTCTGATTTTGGCTCATTCGGGGCTACTATAAATACAGCTGTATGAACATTTATGTGCATAACTGCATGTGGGCATTTGCTTCCTTTTCTTCTGCATAAATACCTAGGAGTAGAATGGCTGGATCACATGGTGAGTGTGTTTTAACTTTTTAAGAAGCTGCAGAACTGTTTTCAAAAGCGATTGTGTTATTTTCCATTTTCTTCAGCAGGTTTTGAGTGTTCTAGTTGCTCTCCTTCCCAACCAACACTTGGTCAGGCCAGTCTTTAAGGCTGGCCATCCTTCTAGGTATGTGGTAGCACCTCAGTGTGGTTTTAATTTGCACCTCCTTCACGACGAATGGTGTTGAACTTCTTTCAGGCACTTTTTATTGAGTTTTGAGAGTTCTTTATGTATTCTGCATATAAGATCTTTAGTAGATGCGAGATTTGTACTTCTGTCCATTTTATTAGCAATTTTTTCCTTTTTATTCCAGAATGTAACTTTGGGGAGTGATGTGGGATTCGTTTATATTCTTGTTTTTGGCACTTTCCCCAGTCTGCCCTCCAAGAGACACGAACTCCTTGGCATCCTCTTCACTTTTCTCTTACCTTTTCTCCCCTTGTATGTCAACATATTCTCTTTCCTTAGGACCAACTTCTCAGCTAGCTTGTACCTGAGTTAATCCCTTCCAGGCTGTAGTCCTCTCTTCAGGGCAGAAATGATTTTTAATTATTATTGAGTGAGTTTGTTGACTCTGGGACGTCAGTGTTTCTCGGGTCTGGAGATGTGCCATTCTAGTGTGGATCAGTATCGAGTTGGCCTGGCCTCAGCTACCCCAGGCTCCTTGTCAGAAGCCAGAGCAGGGGTTCCGAATCAAAGATGGAAACCCTGGAGACAGACTTACCAACATCCCCTATTTACTAGATCTTTATTTTAATTTAATCTCCACTGTGTTTACTGGGTGATTTCGATTTCTTGAAATCCATTCACTTTTTTTTGGTGTTACCTAATTCATGGCCAACATTTTCATACGTTTGTAAAGAATACATTCTTGGGTTGTTATGTACAGATTTTTAAAGTACTGTCAGTTAAAATTTGCTAATTGTATAGTCCAGAATATTTTTCATTTCTGAAAGAAGTATGTTGGCATCATGTACCAAAAAAGATAATAAAAGTTCTCAATATGAAACGTACATTTGCCTTCATTTATTTTATTGCTTTTCACTTGAGTTTCTCTCGTGTCTTATAGTAGTAATATTACTGTTCCTGCTCCCTCTTTGTTATTAGCACTGGCCTGGTATATTTTTCGTAGTCTTCATTTTCAGCCTTCCTGCTTCTTTTATTTTGAATGTACTCTTGAATATTCACCTTTTTTAAAAACCAAGTTTGTATTTTGTATTTTTTTTTAACAGAGATTATTGTACAGCTGATTTTCGAGCCACACAGGATTGAACTGCATGGGTCGACTTCTATGTGAATTTTTTTTTTGTACAGTACTTTAAATGTATTTTCCTTTTGTCTTAATATTTTCTTTTCTCTAGCTTACTTTATTGTAAGAATACAATTTATGATACATATACACAGTATGTTAGTTGACTTTATGTTATTAGTAAGTCTTCTGGTCAACAGTAGACTATGAGTCATTAAGTTTTTGGGGAGTCCAAAGTTATATGCGAATTTCTGACAACACGGGGGGTGGCGGGACCCCTAGCTCTCCTGTTGCTGAAGGGTCGACCGTAATGGGTAAAAACAGTGATGGTAGGTCCATACGCCTGCCTTTGAATTTAGGCTTTGCCATTAACTGTTAGGAGATGTTGGTCAAGTCTACCTAACTCTTGGTGCTTCGGTTTCTTCTCTGCAAACGGGAAGTATTAATAAATAGTTTCTACCTAAGTTTGTAAGAATTAAGTGAGTTAGTATATTTAAAACACATAATAATGCCTGGCACATTATGTAAGTCTTAGCCATTCTATTAACAGATGAGTTCACCAATGAACATTCATTAAAATTATGCCTAAGGCCACTATTAGCACTTTTTATGTCATTAAAATTTTTTCTTAAAATCCATTTCCTGCCCACTGCTGAGTTTATTACAGTTTTTTCTGTAATAGTTTGCTGTTGATACACCAAGTACTTTTTTAGTTGTTTGCACTAAATTAAAATAATAATCAACACATACAATACCTAAATATATTTTCTTTTTTTGAGAACTTGGAACATATTTGAGGTTAAAGTGCTCTTTCGCTGTCATGTTCATCCTTCCCCCATAGAGGTGATCACTGTTATGAACTTGAGATGTTTTCTTCCAGACCTTTGTTAGGCCTGTCTATATAGACGCACATAAAGGAAACACGTAGTCACTTTTGCACAAATGCTATAGTGTTATTGAGAACTTTGCTTTTTTCATTCATCACCGTATTTTAGAGATCACTCCATTTATTTTACCTTGCTGCTTTTGACAGCTGCCTTTCCCTCTAGTATTCATTTTCGGTTTTTCACTACAGCAGTGATGCAGTGAACATTATTGTACCTGAAACCTTGTGCACAAGTGAGAGTGTTTCTCTCAGAAGAATAAGAAACATAAATGGTAGGTCGAGGATACGATATTCTTACTTTTATTGGTTATAATCCTTTGGAAAGACAATTTGCCATTATTTACACATCCGTCAGCCAGTTCTACTATTTACCTTCTTGATACTTGATAGACACACTTAAATTTTCCCAGTATGGTAAGGGAGAAAAATTGTTTTTCTTGTAGTTCCACTATCCTGATTCCTAGGGAGATGGGTATCTTCTTATCTCTGGGTTGCTTGCTATTTGTATATTTCCCATGTGAATTGTCTAGGTCTTCCCATTATGGTTCTCCAGCCACACACAGTGATGGCTACATCCTCTCTGTTCTCTGTTTGGCTTATTACGTCCTTTAATTGGACACTTCTGCTTTTTAACTTTGGGAGAGTAGCTGTCATTTATAGTTCTCTCATATTATTGCATATATTTTAAGTGTAAATCTGTTTTGTCATTTCTGGGGATTTGAAGCCTAAGGAGAAGCCTAGACAATGTGTTCTGTTTATACCCATCACCCAGACTTCTCTTTCTTCAATCTTCCTGTTCAAATTTATGTATCTTTTGAAATGATTTCCTGTAAAGAGTTACTAACACACACACACACACACACACACACACACACACACACACACACACACACACCCTGGTTCTTATGTCTCATTTTGATTGAGAGATGTATTTAGTATTGCTAGGGCCTAAAGAAGAATAGTAAGTTACCTGTAACCCAAGTCAAGGAAGCGGAGATGGCCCCTTTCTCTTGTCCCAAAGATTATATTAAGCTTTAGTTTTCCTTACCATACCCACACACAACAGCATTTCTCTGATTCTCCTTAGAGACTGGGTATATTCTCATTGCCTTATGTGTACAACTTTCTGGCCCATGTCAAATGGCATTTGAGTTACCAGGTGTCATGCTGAATCACGCTCAGCAGAGATGGAGGTTGGAATGCTTCCCTGGCCTGGGAGGTAGGATAGGACACAAATATCTGGCTTTCCAGAATGGTCAACCAAAAGCCAGCTACTTCAAAAACTCTTATGTATCAAAAATACAAAACAGAGTAAGATTAGGAACTCTAACCCTTTTGTATAGGGCAACAAGGCAGCATCAGGAGTTGAGGGATCAGACAAAACCACCTATTTAGTACAATGATAAGATATCTTCTATAAACAGAACTTTGGAAATGTAGATCAGCTTCTTCCTTTCATGGTTGGAGTTGACCACTCACAGCAGATGGTCAGGTGCTTGGTTCAGTGTTCAGAGGGTAGTGGGAAGGAGAGGGAAGTCAAGGCTTACTTGGATACCGAGGCAGAGAATTTTTGCTGCCTTGGCTGCCTTTATATACTGATAAGACACAAAAATAAGGTAGCCGCGGCTTCTTGGCTCGGCTTCTTGGCATAGTTGCAAATGCAGCTCATGGGGGAACATTAACAAATGGGAATGTGGTGGGCAGAGCACCAGCCGGGGCAGGGATTGAGCCTCTCATGTCTCCTCAGTCCTTGGCAGAGCTCCATAATGTGGGCGATCTGGGATCTCTTTGTCTTGATCTCTGACTATAAAATGTGAAGAAGTTAGTCTAAATCTCACAGGTTCCATTTATCTAAAAAAGCTTATTTTACTAAATAGCTGGTTTTAGCTGGCTGGCCAAAACAGGGAAGGAAAATAGTTCCTGGTGCAAGCATCTTCAGAGTTCTTAGAGTAGTAACATGCATCAGGATGAAATTGAATGCATAACAAAGAAATCGAAAACTGATATATGCTCAGATATAAAATATATTCTGTCATGTCAAATGTACTGAGTATCTGGTTATATGGGCCTTATAAAGGGGCTTAGAAACAGAAGACGAATGTATTTCTAACACATTTCACAGTAATTTATTTAAATAAAAAAAAATCCAGACTACAGCATAAGAATCAATTTAGATAAGTTTAGATAAATAGAAATAAATGGTAGAAAGTTCTAGAACAGAGGCTTTTTTTTTTTTTGGTAGCACTCATCACCCTCCCTCATGACACCCAGGAGAGAAGGGCAGAGGAAAGAGACCCAAGGATTGTTCTTAGTGATCGTTCTTTGCCAAGATTTCACTCTGCTTCTCTATATTCTCACCTATGACAGATTGCTTTTCATCACTTACACTGGCTTTGAGGTTTCTCCCCTCAGCAGAGAAAATGGGGGAACCTAAGTGGGGAGAAATCTCAACCTAGACATTGAATCTCTGCCTTTTCAGTTAGATCCATGTATCATAGTTTGCACCTGAAGGGTCTTTTGGTGCTTTTTGTAGCCCACAAAAGGCAAATGATCACTTCTTATCTCAGAATGTCCTTAAAAATAGGTACTTGACAGTTTTAGGAACGTCACGTATGAATCTGCTGTTTTTCCCTGGGATACTTGCATAGTTATTGAGGCTGCTTAGCAGATTTTAAAGTGATGGAATGCTTCCTGTAAACCTTGAGTAAGGACCTCCATTTTCCCATCCGCTGTGCTTAATGAGTAGCAGCTCCCATGTACCAGGCATGGTGCTGCAGGGTCTGTGATGTCGAGTCCCCCTCCCCTTCCCACCACTGAGTCTTTCTACTTAAATTAAATTAAATTAAATTAAATTAAATTAAATTAAATTAAATTAAATTAAATTTCCCATGTATGAGAAATATCTGCAATGTAGTGCTTGTCACACTGGGTTGTAACTTAATTTGTGTATCTGTGTCTCTCTAAACCGTTAATTCCTTGAGTAAAGGGATTGTGTCTTTGTTTTTTTACGATTTTATGTATTTGTGTGTGTGTGTGTGTGTGAGAGAGAGAGAGAGAGAGAGAGAGAGAGAGAGAGAGAGAGAAAGAGAGAGAATGAGTGGGGTGGTGGGGGAGAAGCAGACTCCCTGCTGAGCAGGGAGCCCGATGCTGGACTCGATCTCAGGACCCTGGGATCATGACTTGAGCCGAAGGCAGATGCTTAACCGAATGTGCTATCCAGGAGCCCCTAAAGATATCATGTCTGATTCTTGTCTACTCTTTGTATTGGTACTGGCTAAAGAATAGTAAAAATGTACTGTTTGGAGAGCAGATGACTCCAATATGGTAGTTTCTGAAAAGTAGCGGTGTATCTAACTCAAAGGACAAAACAAAGCATATTGGAGCTGGCGGGAATGGAGGGAGCGTATCTCTTTTTCTTAAGAGGAAACTGTGGCTCACCTTGACTATGAAACCTGCTCAGGGTCATGCGGTGTTAGTGACAGCACTGGGACTACAAGCCAGATCCCCCTGTTCCTAATCTAGTGTTGCTTCACTGTACCTTCCCGTGTCTTATCATGTGGAAACATACAGACCGTGGTCTGAATAGCAAAATGTAGTCATTTATCCCAGCAAAATGCTATTGATTAAATCTCACTCAGTTTCCCCCTACCGTCTTCACCCTACTCTTCCCAGCTTTGATCTAAAGCTTAGCTAAAAGAGGAGGTGAGGCAGTATAGCTCCAGAAGGTAATGTAACATGTTGGGAGTTGAGGAATCCTAGGCTCTTCCGTTGGCTGTGGGAATGCAGTATTAGGGGCGAATATCTCCTGGGGAATGTCAGTAGGCAAGCAGTGTGCCATGCCGGATGCGCAGAGATGGTCCTTGCCCTTCGAAATAAAAGGGGCCCAGTGGGAAGTATGGTTGGAAGTCAGAGCAAGGGCTTGGCAGCGCTGCCATTCGGTTCCGTACGAGTGTGGGGCCAGGACCACCTCTGCTTGGGTCATTCT
Source organism: Spilogale gracilis (assembly GCA_004023965.1). Classification (NCBI taxonomy): domain Eukaryota; kingdom Metazoa; phylum Chordata; class Mammalia; order Carnivora; family Mephitidae; genus Spilogale; species Spilogale gracilis. The sequence goes on from PITA01000252.1 coordinate 55,324, forward strand.
TGAGTACAAAACTCACACATAGAAGTCAATGTGATTAAAAAGCCAGACATCTGCGGCACGCACGCGTTTAGTTCTGTGTGGTAATAGAGTCCGCACTGCGTGATTTAGTTCCGCCTCCCATGGCACTTTGATTGCCTGGCACGTGGCAATCAGCAGAGGTTACCAGTGCATCAAGAAGAGAAAAGGCAGAATCATTAACACTGTCAGCTTCTGCCTGTGGTGCCTGCTGTCAGAATTTACAGGATGGTCTTTCTTGCTGCAGAGTGGAGAAAGGAACCTGTCCCCAAATCTATTCATGCAGTTTTGTACACTCAGCTGTCACGATCAGTAATATCATTTAAAATATGTCATAAAGACTTAATGCAGTTAATGTACATTACTCTACACCCAGTCAGCCCTTCCTACAGTTGCAGTATGAGCTGGGGAATGATCACAGGTGTGGGTTTCAGTTTAATTTATACTGCCTATTGCAGTATATACCATGCACGAAAGTGATCTATTATCCATACTAATTATCTGTACTAAGTGTTACACTTTCTTTTCAAAATAGTTTGCTCACATTGGGGTCTGCATGCAAATACTCAGAGTACAGTCAAATGTTCAATCCCTAAGAATTTCACTTTGTTTTCTTTTCTCTTTGTGAATATAGGTAGCTGTTTAAAGTCTTAACAAAAGTGGAAGATCATATGTTCATTGTGTTCTACCATGATGGCAGAGAGTTTCTGTTCCAGTTAGGATGTAAAAAGTTGCAAGTGAGCATTGTTTCCATCAGTAAGAAAGAGAAGCCGTTAACCTATAAAGTAATAACTTCTCTTGAATCATCGAGAGTAAAAGCCCTCCCGAGGAGCCGAGCACAGGACACTTAAGCTATTTGTGTTTTGCAAAGCATGAGAGGAACAGGTGACCACCACAGAAGTGGCTAAAATGAATTCTTAAAGGTTGAATGTGGGTTAACACATCTGTTTAGAATAACCAGGAGTCCAAATACAAGTGGGGGTTCACACTCACAAGCTCTTTTCTGCAGGCCTCTTACCAAGTGCTCATAAGAAAAATACGTGGCAAGCCTGGAGACTAGACAGGACCCATTGGTGGGGCATCCATGTGGAAGACGACCGTACCGGGGTACTGGCAGGATGTGAGGTCGTTATCCCGCCCCTTCTCTCCTTTGACATAGAAGTTGTTGAGAGCACAGCGATCCTCTAGCCTCCGGGACCCAGATAAATATTACTGCTTTTGTCCACTCTTTGAAACCAGCGAAGATCTGCTTCTGGGGCCAAGCGTAGTAGCAGAAGCAGGACAACCTCTTAGCCCCGCGATCCTTCACTGACAGAAGACAGAGTTCTGCTTGTGTTACAAGAGGAGCAGAAAACCCTTATGCCCAAGACAGGGACAGTACAAGATGGAGTTTAGCTGCCACGGGAAAGAAAGGCACAGCTCTGAGGTCCAGATGCATGGGCCCTGCCTGAGATATACAGGCTAGGAGAACCTAGACCTTTCCCTGCCCCTACCGTGACCCTCACAGCAGGTATGTGAGAGTGTGGAGAGGGACTCCTTTATGACACAGGTGTGCAGGAACTGCCGAGTGGAGCAGGAGCACTAAGAAAAGTCTGGCATTTCAGACCCCGTACCAGGGTCAGGGTAGCAGCCCATCACTGGGGGTTTGATGCCCTTCTACGCTGGATACCCAAGGTCGATCCACATCCTCTGTAGTGTTGGCATGCTGGGAGAACACGCAAGCAGAAATACTGTTTACTGAAGTTGCTAATATTCTACAAAAGATGACCAGCATTGAGCAAAAAAAAATTAGGCCACAAAAGGCAAGAAAAACAACCCATTGTCAGGAGATAACACTATCAACAGGAACAGGATCAGAGATTACCTAGAAGTGGGAACTCTCAGAAGCTTTAAATAACTGTGACTCATGTATTAAAGAATGCAATAGAAAAAGTGGACTATATAAAACACGGACTTGTAGAGAATAGCAACAGACTAGACAAAAACTTTTTTAAAAAAGAGAGGTAAATGGAAACTACTGGAAACAACATGAATTGGGTTTGTTAGCAAAGTGGGCATAGCTGAGGAAAGAATCAGCTAATTGAAGCTTAAGTCAACAATATAAAGTGAAATTATTAGATCAGGTGGTATTTCTGTTTTTAATTTTTCGAGCAACCGCCATATTGTTTCCACTGTGGCTGCACAGTTTACGTTCCCATCAACAGTGCACAGGGGTTCATTTTTCTCCACATCCTCACCAACACTTGTCATTTCTTATTTTTATTTTTATTTTTTTAATAGCCATGTCAGGTGTGAGATAAGGTCTCATTGTGGTTTTGATTTGCATTTCCCTGATGATTAGTAATGTTGAGCATCCTCTCATGTATCTGTTTTTAAACAAATTATTTCTTGGTGTTGAGTTGTTTACCCAAAGAAAACAAAAACGCTGCTTTGAAATGGTATGTGCACCCCTATGTTTATCACAGCATTATTCACAATAGCTAAGTTGTGGAAGTGACCCAAGTGTCCACTGATAGATAAATAAAGAAGAGTTTTTGTATTTATATATGTAGATTTATATATATATGTATCACTTATGTATATATATATCTTTATGTATGTATATGTAAATGTATGGCTGAGTAGTATTAAATATAATTTTAAATATATAATTATATATGTATTTTATATATATGTTTATATATATAATGGAATACTATCCAGCCATATATATTAGGATGAAATCTTGCCATTTACAACAGCATGGATGGACCTAGAGGGTATCGTGCTAAGTGAAATAAGTCAGGCAGAGAAAGACACATACCATCTGATTTCATTTATGTGTAGAATATAAAGAGCAAACAAAAAAATAGAAGCAGGCCGATAATTACAGAGAAGAAACTGATGGTCACCAGAAGGGAGGAGGGATGGGCACAGTGGGTGAAAGGGAGTGAGAGGTACAGGCTTCCAGCTGTGCAACGAGTAAGTCACTAGAATAAAAGGCACAGCAGCGGGAATATAGCTGGTGGTATTGTAATAGCGCTGTGTGGTGACAGATGGGAGCTCCACTTGTGAACATAGCGTAATGTTTAGAGTTGTTGGATCACTATGTAGTACACCTGAAACATAGTGTGTTAACTGTACTCAAGAGAAAAAGTAAATAAACATAAAATGAACATAAAAAGAGGGAGGCAAGGAGAAAAGGAGAGTATGTAGGAAGAGACTACCCTCCCGTGTTTCTCTTCTACTCAGTCCTGTGCGACACGTACACAGTGTGGCTGTCACACCAGGTGTAAGGGTTTCCCACACGTCAGGCAGTCCTCTTTTACGTCAGCCTGGTCTCCTATAATTCTGTCCAGTTCTAACACTAACTAGAGGTGATGTGAACCCCATAGGTTAAAGGCTCAGTGCCACAAGACGGCTCTCACTTCAGATGCCAGTTGCATGCCCTAAGTTAGCACTTGAACTCCTGACCTACTGGCTATAAATCAGGGTTCCCCCACCCCTTCCTTTGGTTTGATCGTCGTTGGTTAACACAGCTCGCAGAAATCAAGAGGAATAGATTTACCAGTTTATTGTATCAGAGAATATCCTAGGATACAGATAAATAGCCTGATGAAGTAGTACATAGGAGGAGGTGTAGAAGCGTCCCAAGTGCAGGATCTTCTGTGCCCACAGAGTTGGAGCTTGCCACCCTTCTAGTACATGGATGTGTTCACCAGCTTGGAAGAGCTCCAAACCCTTACTTTGGGGATTCTTATCCAGGCTTTATCACATAGGCATGATTGGTTATTAGCTCCATTTTCTGCCCTTCTGCCCTCTCTGGAAAATAGGAAGATAGGGCATGGGGCTGAACGTTCCAAAGTTCTCATCATGGTTTGGTCTTTCTGTTGACCAGTCCACACGTAGGAACCCACCAATGGTCACCTCTTAGAACATGAGACATTCCTGTCACCCAGGAAATTCCAAGGGATTTAGGAACTCGGTGTCAGAAGCCAGGATCAAAGACCAAGTATTACAACAAAAGATGTTCCTAGTGCAGTTATCACTTACAAAGCTTTTGGGAGCTCGGTGTCAGGAACCCAAGGCAGACATGAATATACCTCTTCTATTATTTCACAGTGGGAAAAAGAAAATATAGAGGGTAGCGCAAAACATCCAAGAACTATGAAACAATCTCAGTTGTAATATACACATAATTGGAAATCCAAAAGGGAAAGAAAGTATTGTCTAGAAGGAATACTTGAAGAAACAGTTGCTGAGAACTATCCAGAGTCAGTGGAAGCAAAAACAAAGAAACAAAGAAACAAACAACAACAACAAAAAGTTAATGAAATATATACAGATCCAAGAATTTCAGAGAACCCCAAGCAGGATAAAAAGAAATGAGAACTGCTCCACCAATTCTATAAACATAAGAACCAAGTTGCCAAAATACCAAAGATAAAGAGGAAGGTCTCGAAGGCAGCCATAGGGAGGAAGAATATCATCAGTGGAGGAACAAAGATAAGAGTAATACTGGTGTAACGTCTTAAAAGTACCAAAAGACAAAAAGAAAAGGCCCAAATCTTGTCAATCCAGATTTCTATACCCAGCAAAAAATATCTTTTAAAAAATAAGGGGTGCCTGGCTGGCTGAGTCTTGATCGCAGAGTAGTGAGTTGAAGCCCCAGTAGGTATAGATCCTACCTTTAAAAAAAAATTTTTTTTTTTTTAATAGAGGCCATTTAAAGACTTTTTCAGACAAACAGAAGCTGGGAGAATTTATTGCCAGGAGATCAGCTCTATAAGAAGTGTTTAAAGAAGTTTAAGTGCCTGATGGCAGTTTGGATCTACACAAAGAAATGAAGAGACCCTGATATGGTGAAAAATGAGGGTAAACAGAAACATCATTTATTTTTTATTTTTTATTGCTTTATACAGTAATTGTTCAAAGTAAAAATATCAGTGTGTTGTGGATTTATAACACTATAGGACACAGCATTGGAGGAAGAAAAGAAATGCACTCTTCTGGAGTTACTGTTCATGACTATATTAAGATAGACTGTGAAACGTTAAACATATATATTTTAAGACCTAGGGAAACCACTTCAGAAAAAAAAAGGTTAAAACAAAATGAGTAAAAGCCAGTTGCAGAGGTAAGATGACATAATACAGAATAATTATAAGAAAACAGATAGAAGCAAAGTGGAGCAAAGCGCAGATGGGACCTATCGAAAACCACTGGCAAGATGGAAGGGTTAAGTTCTCCTGTGTCAACATTACATTGAATGTAAATAATCAAAACACACCAGTTGCAAGTCAGAAATTGTCAAATCGGATAAAAAAGCAAGTTCAAACTACATGCTATTTTAGACCTACTTTAAATATAAAGATACAGAAAGGTTAAAGGTGAAAGGAAGACGCTGTATTGCATAAACAACGACCGAAAGAAGCTATGACCCAAGTAGACTTTGGGACAGTGATTATGTCCAGGGGTAAATGGAGCATCACCAGATGACGTTGGGGTTATTTCACCAAGAAGATTTAATAATCTCATATGTGTGTATAGACTCAACAACAGGCTTTCCAAACACATAAACAAAAACTGATAGAACTCAAGGGGGAAACTGACAAGTCTAACACCGTTGGCAGCTCCAGCCCGCCTCACAGTTCCTAGAACACGTCTACGAAGAAGCAGGTCACAATATGGGTGATCACATCATCATCAGTCCCATAGCTGAATATGCATCTCTGTGGTATCCAGGGGGAACCAAGACCTCTTGTGGAGCCATAAGACAAATCTCCACAAATTTGGACAAATTCAGACAAAGCATGTCTTCCAAATACAATGAAATTAAACATCAGTCATTGGTAGAGATCTGGAAAGATCCAGCAATTATTTGGATTATGACTTTTTTTAGAAGAAAACATTCCAGATAATCATGCTATAGGAAAATGTGAACACGTGTAGGTAAATTGTACAGTAAATAAAATTGGGGGGAAATATTACATATCTTACTTTAGAAATGAATGTTATATATATATTAAAATTAAAGCAACAATACCATTAGTATGTTACTTTTTTTTTTTTTAACCCTACACACATTTTCATGTGAGCATCTGAACCAGCTGTGAGGCACACAGAGAGGGTGTAATGAGCACACACAGGGGCTCGGGGTTAATTTGTTAAGGTAACACATAAACCGGAGTAGAGTATTTTATGCTCTACGTCTGCGTTCCCCGTTTTTCCCACTTGATCCTGTCATCCTTTGCCAGTCACCAGTCCTATTCGTTTTTTCATGAAACCTCGTCACCAGTTGATGTGGGTCACTGCTTACTGTTCAGAGTTTGAGGACCGCATCGGGGAGGGTTAGAGGGATATTGGAAGCATGATGCATTACAGTGATGGAGGGAGAGACAGAGCTCAGGCTGCGGGGTTCTTTTTTTTTTTTTAATGAAGAAAATTCCATTTTATTTATTTATTTATTTAAGATTTTATTTATTTGACAGAGAGAAACACAGCCGGAGAGGGAACACAAGCAGGGGGAGTGAGAGAGGGAGAAAGAGGCTTCCTGCTGAGCAGGGAGCCCGATGTGAGACTCGATCCAGGGTCTTCAGGATCATGACCTGAGCCGAAGGCAGTCGCTTAACCAACTGAGCCACCCAGGCACCCCAGGCTGCGGGGTTCTTAAGAGCATCCTCACAAGTGATTCGTGTGTAGTGAAATGAGCTGCTCAAGTTGCTGCAAACTCATACAAATGCTGGCTAGCTCCTGAGTGTTTGTGCTTAGATATGTATGGGGTTTTTTTTCTTCAGATTTTATTTATTTGGGAGAGTGTGAGAGGCCAAGTGGCAGAGGGTGTGGGAAGGGAGAGGGGCTGAGGGAGAAGCAGACTCCCCTCTGAGCAGGGAGCCAGATGTAGGGGATGTGGGGCTTGATCCCAGGACTCTGAGGTCATGACCGGAGCCAAAGGCAGACGCTTATCCGACTGAACCACCCGGGAGCCCGCATGTATGTGTTTTTAATAACGTTGCCTTGTTGAAAAGAACACGTTGGCAGCTCGTGCATGGGTGTTAGAAGCTGAGGGTTTCGGGGCGGGGGGCACTGGAACAGAGGCTGGAGGCTAGCTTCTGATGATGGCGGGGATGTGGAAATGTGTCTTGGGCCAGTCTGAAGCAGCGAGGTGAAACAGAGTCCTCTGAATGAATGCTGGCATGTTCAGAGGCTGTCAGAGCCCTTACAAATTAAATAGAAAAACTGCTCACCAACTAGAGAAATGGCTTGCTGTCTGCCTGGGGCTTCAGAGGTCAGGAAAAGTCTTGAAGTGTCAGTGAGAATTAGAACCCAGTCCTGTGCCAAGGTCTCAGTAGAAGCAAACGCAAAATTGTTCTGTAAGGAAATTTTCTTGAAAAGAGGTGCAGAGAACACCCCCCCCCCCATGAGAAATAAGTTAACAGTGATGAACTAGGCACTCCAGGAAACCGCGGGGGCAGCAGATGCAGGCACGCATGCACACACGTGCATTAGCGCACTGAGTGAGGCAGGTCAGTAAGCGATCCAGATCCTGAAGCGGACAGCAAGGTGGGTGTCGGCTGGCCTCCACGCATGTCCCTCCCTGCCCCTTGTGTGAACGAGCCCTTTCTCCTGCTCACATCTTCCTCTGCCTTTATGGGGGACTCCTCTTCCACTTCTCGTCCCTGGCCCAGTGAGTCCCCGGTACTGTCCACAGCCGGAGCATGCAGCTCACTCAGACCCTGACCATGCCTCTGCCAAGAGAGAGCCCTTCTGGGGACTCAGACCCCTAGCCGTGCAGCGTCCAGTGCTGAAGGAATGGGAGCACAGAACCCCTCAGTAGGCTCTTGGCAGCGATGGTAAGTGGGGCCATTTCTGCTTCTACCCCTTGGTTCCTAAACCAGGATGTCGTTCCTAGGGATTTGGATTCCTATAGAGGTCGCTGATTTAACAGACTGTGTGGTGAAGCACGGCATCCGTCCTTCCCAGTTCTGAGCTACTGCTTCAGTGTGCTTCCAGAAGGCTAGTCCAGCGCTCCGTGGGCCATCCACATCTGGACAGTGGGGTACATGATACCGCGGGGGAGTGGGGCCCCTGGTCAGATGCAGCGATGTATGTGATTCCTTCAGGCCAGTCGGGGTGGGGGGCTGCAGCCTGTGGGTCTTGTCTCCTGTGTATGCACTGCCCCGCCCAGGGTGGGGTCCTTTGCAGAGGGTTGCAGACATGATACAGAAGTCTTCACACTATGGCCACACCCAAATTTCCACCCACATGCTTCTATCCAGACTGCCTTGTCACTGATACTGCAGTTCTTTTCCCTCCAGTCCCCTGACCACACACACCGGCAGCCCAGTATCTGCTGTATATAGATACTGGCAGCCCAGTATCTATATTCTGTCTGCACAACACAGGGCGAGCTGGCATATTGCTCACAGCCTCGCATGTAGGAAGGTGTTCCTCTCCAGGGTCTTCGAGGGCCATCCCCGAATGCTGCTGTCCCAAAGCCATGGTTGCTTTTTGGTCCCCCACCCTATGTTGGGCTGACCTGTCAACCCAGCTCAGGTTTGCCCTCCTTCCCATTAGATGTCCAAGGCAGCATATTGCTGGAGGTACAGGGCACAGAATGCATGAGCTGTGATGGGTGGCTTGGAGATGTGGACTCGTGGGAGCCACTCAGATCGCCTCCTCTGGCTCGGTCTGGGTCGTGTCGGTTCCGTGTCTTGGCGGACTAGTTGACCCATAATCTCATCTCATCAAGGGGAACCTTGGCTACTTGGGCCCTTGCTGTCCCGTGACCTCTACCAGGGCTGGGTAATACATGCACCAAGAGCTTTTTTCAAAGGGAATGTCATTCTTTGCTGTGATGGCATGGCCTTCTTTAGAATCCCAGGAGCATGCATTTGGTTTCTCCCCGGGAGCTTGCCAGAGGCTCCCTATGTGCCTTTTCCCCTATGAACACGGTCTGCACCATCCAGGGTCACTGGGCCATATGGCCCAAACATCCTGGTTGCTTGTGCCAAGCCTGCCCAGCGACAGTCTTCTTGAGCTCCGAGCCACACATCTCGAGTTGCTATGTCACCCAGTCTGTGGCTGTGTTGCCCCCAGGACCCAAGCTAACAGGCCCTGTGCGTCCGTCCGTCTCTGGGGTTAGTCTTTTACTTAGGAGGGACCAGCATCTCTTACTGCCACCATACCCCTAGAAGCCTCACCGGAGTCATCAGACCCAGAACCTTCATCGAACTTATCTCCCACACTCCAGAAGTGTGTGCCTTAACGAGGGCCTCCAGAGCATAGCACCCACCGCTCGCTTGTCTGCCCAGGTAGCACGCTGTCAGTCTCCCTCGCCAGGCCTGGCACGGGGAAGGGATGTGTGCTACCAGTGCACCTGTTGACTGGTGGGAGGGGTAGGCCTCTAGAGTGGTGTGCTGACCGCTTCAGGGGGGTCCTGGTGGGCGGTGGGGAGGTGTTGGGACTCAGCATCCTCGTGGGTATCCATCAGAAGTCCCTGTTCCAGGTGTTAGGATCCCTGAAAGCCATAGCCTGGACATGTACAGTCATAGAGCACTTTGATGAGCACTCGAATGTTCTGAGCTCCAGAGCTGTCACAGTTCATTACAGGTCACGATGACCTGTTTATACCCACCGGGAAGGCTCGCATGTTCCTGCTCGTAGCTATGAACTGCTTGTTGACAGCCTTCAGGACATTACCCTCAGGCAGGCCACCAGGCACGCTAGCAGTAACTCGCCAGCTCTGTTGCTTTTGTAGGTGTCTTTCCTTCTGTGTCTTCCAGGGATCTGCATTATTATGCCTGTGGTGGCCTTTCTCTTTACCAGGAAGTCTCCAGGTCACTTAGAACGGAAATCTGTCGCCCGCGTGCCACCGTCCTGTGGCAGGGCTCTCGGTGCCTGCCCTTGCAGACAGCCTCCTCGGAGCCTGCTGAGTGGTCTGTGCACAAGCCCCACATCCCTGTCTTACCTCTTGTTTTCCCAGACCGCTCTCGCAGCACTTGGATTTGCCTGGGTCCTCGAGAGACAGCGCCCACGATGGGATCACACCTGTGAGGGGTTGGCTCGGGGGGGCCTGCCTGTGTGGCAGGAAATAGAGGAAGCGAGAAAAGGCTGGAAGAACCATTAAACTGTGGGGCACGTCTGGCCCCCCCCAGGGAAGGGGGGTTGGGCGGAAGCATCCTCGTCTCACCAGCCGTGTCGCCAGAGGGAGGAGGGAGATTGGGCGAAGCCTGGGGCGTCCTCGTCCGCCCGCTGTCTTTGCCAGTTTGTTCCTTCGTTCCGACCCCTTGCCGCTGACCACCCTGCCCATCTCCGTGGCTGTGGTGGAAGAGTTACCCACCCCCGCCGTTCGAGGGAGCAGCTGCTGAGCGGGGTGTGGGGGGTCCCACTTCCGAATCCGCAGGGAAGGGCTCTGGCCTGGTTTCAGCCGCAGCTGGAATCTAGTTCACGTTTTGCGAACCAGGTTGTCTCTCTCTAAATTGAAACACTTCGCAGAAAACTTGGGCAGACTGCAGGTTTAACAGTAATGCCTTACGTAACCTCTGATAACCCTACACATCTGATCAGTCATCTTTGTTCGCATGCGGGAGAACCTGGAGGAGTGATCTGGATGGGGCGCGCTCTTCCAGCGAAGGCGTTGAGAGGTGTGCTTGAGTCGTCTGTGGGTGACTCATTGGGTTGGTTCATTACATGTCTGTTTTTGTCACTGCAGAGCATTTTCAAGAGTAATGCCTGGCCCAACATTTTCTCCTTTACCTCTACCCTGCTGTTCAATTTATTCAAAACTGGATTAGTGTCAGATAAAATAAAGGCCATCTGGGGAAAAACAACATGTGTCAGAGTACTTCAGACTGAATTGGAAAGCCGTAAAAGTCATTGCTAGGCAATCAGAACTTTAAAAAGGATCCATGAAACAAGTTTTCTAAAAGTGGGAAGAGAGTTGCATGGCCGCTCTCTGTTGTCATTGTGTTTAGATAATCATGGGAGTGCCAAGTACATGCCTAATGGTCATGAAGAAAGGAAGGCTCGGGTTAATTAGAGCAGAAATGCTGTAACAACCGCAGACGAGTAGGGAGGAGAAGGCCAGATCCAGACGTGTCTGTCTCCACATGTGGGTGTGTGTGTGCCCGGCAGATGGTTTTTCAGGGCTCAGGCTGCGCTGGGGAACCCAGAAGTCAGCGTGGAGAACACAGAACTTAGGGACTCAGTCCCGGAGTTCAGAAAGCTTAGAGACCTCCCTGGGAGAAAGTCCTAGCCTGGCTCCAGGTGCAGAGACTATGGCAGCTCGCTTGGATTGGTCTTCGGGGACGCCGATGACCAGATGCCGTGGTACCTTGTGGGAGTCCTTCTCAGACTTCCCTGTCGTTTTAAAATATAGGACATTAACAGAAAAGGTGACTTACAGTGAGGCCAACAGATCCGGTGATGGCTGCCAGTGAAGAGGTCAGTGTCACAGCTCCCGGGAGGAGGGGTACGCCACATCATGGGGGGCCAGGTGGGGAAGCACCAGGTTTGAGGGATACCTGGAGACAGAAGGAGTGAGAGAGGGAAGTGAAGGCAAGAGCCTTTACCATGGTTCCTGTGGGAAGGGATGGGTGAGGCTCGGCAAGCAGCTTTGGGGCTGACCGAATATTGCAGCAGGCTTCGGGGCATAATCCTGTCCCTATATGCCTGGTCCCTGGCTCTGGGATGGTTGGGGCAGGTGGACGACGGCATGGAGTGCGGGAGCAGAGAGGGTTGGTAGGTTTGCATATGAGGCAGAGCTCCTGGGTGCGTTTACTAGCTCTGGGAGTTGGCTGGTTGTGGGAGGAGCAGTGCGTCTGGTCCGGTTCCTCCGTCTGCCTCCAAGATGTCAAAGTATCAGAATACAGGTATAAAAGGCATACACGTCGACAGAGTTAAGCTTTCTCTTCTGAGTCCCAGTAACATCTTCAGCAAGCCTCCCCGGCGGCCTCCCATCATGCTAAGTCAACACCGTGCGACACTAGATGAGGACATCCATATATGAAGCCGAAGGATCTGGCAGGGGCGGGTAGGGTGTCAGAGCAGGCTATGAGCCCTTCCGACTGAGAACGTCAGAAAGTGTGTCCGTTTCCGAGCCTCCCTGTGTGGGAGATGGCCTGTGCTAGCTCCCACCTGTGCCCTGATGAACGACAGGCCCCCTGAGGCTGTGGAACTACCCGGTCCAGGGAAAGAGGGAAGGAAGGTGTCAACTAGCTGTGGCCAGGTTCGGGACATGCCGATGGGACCTCTGTGTGATGTGTGTGTCATTCGATGTGTATGCGCTTGAGTAATCGTAGGTCCCAAGAAGGGTGGATGGGGAGCTGGGGAGGTGCTGTACCAGCAAGTTTTCTGGGCATGTCCGAGGCCTTGAAATATGGGAAAAGAGTGACATTTATCTTGAATAAATACAAAATGATTGCAGAAGAGGGGAATATTACATGCATAGCATTCGGCTCCTGAGTCTTACATCCACGCCAAACTCTTGTAAATCCCTCTTTTGAGAAAGCTGATTCACGCTTGGGCCAGCTTCACAGACCAGCGTTACAGGTCGACTACCCACGAATTCAGATTCTTGTAGAAGCGGACCTGCGCCGTCCCTAGGAGTGTCTGCCACCAAACTGCCCCCCGCCCCCCGTGTCGCTCTGCGCTGCTTTGTGGACATCACGGTTTTTGTTGCTTAATTTTCTTCTCGATTTCATGGCAGTCCCCGTTGATCACTTTTCAGTATTTTTCTTTCCACACTCTATGCTTTTCTTAAGTTTATCAGTGGTATTTTTTTTCCTCATGACGAATTCTGGTTTCTCATTCATTACTACTATGATTAGTGACCATCCTGTTGTTCTAATGGGTTCTCCCAGAAAGTCGTGATGACTCACAGTAAAGCTTATATTTTTGCCTTGAGACTTGGAAATCTAGAATTTGCATATTTTAGCACTCCTTCTTTGAGTGTGTCCTTCTTTGACATAATTCTTATACACATATTGTTATCTCTTTTCTGTGGTCCAGCCTTATCATCAGCTAGTAAACTGTTCCTTTTTTTGTTACAAGAGAAATAATAATGAACATTATAAAAACATGTAAAATTAATATGGCTGGTCACATTTTTGAATTCCACTATAAGCCAGGCTGTTCAAAATGATTTATGTATGTAATAACTCATTAGATTCTCATTCTGTAAGGTAAGTACTGCTGTATTCCCATTTATGGGGGGGGGCGGGGAACAGAGGCACAGAGAGGGGAAGCAATGTGCTATATAGGCAGTGCACCTAAGTCAACGGATGAAGTAGGATTTGAATCTGAAAGTATGGTCAGTATATTGAACTGCCAATAGGACATTGGATTGTATATCCAAACATTGGATAACTGAACAGAAATTTTCCCACTTTTGCCTCCCTTTTCTTCATGCTTCATATGACCGTAGGGCCCTTATTCACCCTTCAGATTCCAAGTCAGCGGTCATGTCCCGCACGCACTGGTGACTCTGCAGACAAGTCAGCACCCTGCCCCCCAAATGGTTTTCTCAACCCGAGTTCATTAATCTGTGGTTCGGATCAGTGTCTTGCTTCCTCATAGAATGGAGCTTCACTGAGGGAGGGACCTTGTCTGCTTTCAGTCCCCGTTGGGTCCCTGTCACTCACTTCCCGTACCCCTGGGCAGGCGGTAGGTGCTCGGTTAGTATTAGATGCTTGAACAAAGATTTTAAAGAAAGGGGGAAGGAAAGGCAAAATTTTATTACATGCTTACCACATTCCAGGTTCTTTAGATACAGTATTCCATTCAATTATTGTACCAGTTAGGAATAAGTTTTACTCCAAGTAATGGAAATTCAACTACGGTAGTTTAAGCACATAGGCTATTACTTGTCTCACATAACTAGAATTCCAGATTGGCATTTCAGGGCTGATCTGACTGCTCACCAACGTCCTAGGCTTTTCAGTTTCTGTTCCTACAAGCTGGACAATATGATAACCTTGTCAAAATGACAGTAAATCCTAGTCGTTGGATTTTCTACTGTTGTATGAGCAGTAGATTGGTGACATAAACAGTAGGTTTGAAACTCTATGCCTCCTTAATCAAAAAGTTGAGATTTTATGTTAATTTATAATGTACTTCTTGAGGAGAGAAGTGAGAAGAATTGTCAGGACATTGGGGAAGGCTCTCCTGAAGGTCACTTTCCATTTTTACTTATGTCTAAGGCATCAAAAGCTGATGGGAAATTGTGTGGAATAGATTCTTGGCAAGTGTGACCGTAGGGTGACCCGGTTGGCATTTTCCATAGGGAGAGGCCGGGGCTCAGTGTCCACGTTTGTAGATCTTTTCTTTTCCAACATTCTGAGGGAAATGTCCTGGTCTCTTTGGGTGCGGAGTGGAAAGCAAGCTGCTAGTGCTCTGGGAGCCAAGTGGAGAAGTGAGCTAGGGAGTGAGGGTGTGGGGAGCAGCTCAGTCTTATATTCAGTGTAGACTTTGGCTTAATACTCTTGGCCTCAGTGCATTTCCTACTCCAACCTTTAGCTGTGTTTTGTGTCTCAAGTCCAAATTCTGGAATTCACCAGAAAGTAAAACAGCTGGGTGGAGTGGAGTAGGAACAGCCCAAGAAGGGAGGAGGAACTTGTGAGTGGATTTTTGAATGCCAGCCATCCTGTTTTCATATTCCTCCTTGTAGATCTTTATAGTACACCTGGTTCCCCGCACTGGGGTTCCATTCTCCCTCCACCCCTGTTTCATGGATACATGGCAACTCCCACTCCTGAACCTTTGGTGGAGAGGGTGGGCGTGGTCCAGGAGGGCTCACTTCCTGTCTCCATTTCCACCTGGGTATGGGCTTCTCTGTGTCTTCCTCTGGTTGGGCTCATCTAGTTTTGGGCTGCTGTGTCCTTTCCTGTCCTTACCACTTCTGGGCTTATACCTTGTCTGTCTCTTTTCATTGTACTAGAGAGGAAAGGAAGGTGAACGTGCATGCTTTCAGTTCTTCATACTTCACAGGAAATCTTGCTCATGGTATCTTTCTGTAAAAGTAGGATTGTACTCTCTATGTGTCTTTGAAATGGATAAAATTTATGTAAGTAATTAGGCATCTGTTGCCTATTTAGTTGATTTCACATAAAAAGGGTAATGAAAATTCCTGGGAAGGAATCAATTTTCAAGGGAATTAAAAATCTGAATTTGTTAAAATATAAATATAAGTTCTTTTTTAAAGAATGTCTTTTTAATTTTCAGATTGTGAGCCATGCCTTTAGTGAAGAGGAACATCGAACCCCGGCACTTGTGCCGGGGGGCCCTGCCCGAAGGGATTACCAGTGAACTTGAATGTGTTACCAATAGTACTCTTGCTGCTATCATACGCCAGCTAAGCAGTCTAAGTAAGTCATCCCATTTCTGGAGCACCTGTTTTCTGATTACCGGTGGCATGTTGTTAATTTTACCATTAGCAAATTGATTTAAGTTCGGTAGTTAATTTTGTCCAAAGAAGAGACCACAGTTTTGAAGGAAAGAGCCTGCTCCCGCTCACCCAGTTTTTCCAGTGTGAAATAAATGACTGGTCTCATGATGCCAACTGTATGTGCTGAAGATGTAAAGTTAGAATTGACCAATTTACAAATTATCAGATAAGACCAAATGTGTGGATTCAAAGTACTGTCAATTTTTAAAATCTTTTTAAATGAGGATAAAATGATATATTTTTTTAAATGTGAATTATTTGGTTCAGCTTGGACAGGACTGTTTTTTTTTTAATGTGATAAATCGAAAAATTATTAACACTTGAACATGCCTGGTATAGGGTAGATGCTCAAATATTTGTTGATTAAATAATATTCCAAGTGAATCAAAGATTAAAGCCACAAAATAGTGAGAATTGCTTATTTTAACCGAAATGCAGGTACCAAATTCTGAGTTGAACAGATAAGCTGATTATTATATATATATATATATATATATATATATACTGTACTATGTATATAGTACATATGTAGATTATATAAATCCAAGCAAGTATAAGAAAGAAAGGACTTTCTATTATTTTTTTAAAGGTTTTATTTGAGAGAGAGAGAGAGAGAACGCATGAGTGGGGTGAAGGGCAGAGGGAAAGAGAGAAGCATTGACTCCCCGCTGAGCGGGGAGCCTGATGCGGGGTTCCGTCCCAGGACCCTGAGATCATGACCTGAGTCAAAGGCAGAGGCTTAACCAACTGAGACACACAGGCGCCTCCTGACTTTCTGTTATTTTAATTTTGAACATTAATGTGAAATACCAAGAAATAGTTGATTATTTTTATTTTTAAAAGAGGTGGGAAGGAGCAGAGAGAGGGAGAGAGTGAATCATAGAGAGTGAATCACAGCATGGAGCCCAGTGAGGGCTCAGTCTCACAACCCTGAGATCATGACCTGAGCTGAAATTAAGAGTCGGGTGCTTAAATGATTGAGCCACCCAGGCTCCCAGAAATAGTTCATTCCTGAAGACTCAGTTGCTCATGGAAATGCATTTTCCTTCAAAGCTTTTTGCGGTTGGAATGTTTTCCCCCTACCTTTTACGTTTATACCATGATCTTGTTTTCTCACTTTGTCCCACTCCTTTTTGGTTTAGATGCATTTTGGATGACAGGTTTTCACAGTTAAGTCTTTCTGAAACTCTGTTAATAACTAGGAAAACCTCCGTGATTTCACATACCGGTGGCCTCAAGCACAGGAAAATGTTTGTTGAAAATGTTCAAGTGCTTTTATTTTATTTTTGAAGAAGGAACATTGTGGATAAGTATTTTTCTTTAAAGGAAGTGTACTGTGTTGTTGTATTTTTAATATATAATCATTGGCTGAGGCAAAGGCCATTTGGAAATTACTTAAAATGTGTTTTAAAATAGATTTCTTTTGGAATCTAAACTAATTACAATTGGTTTTGGGTAGTGGTGGTTGATAAAATGTATACATTGTATAATTATAGGAAAAAAGTTTTAAATTACTGAAGGGTAAGATGTTTCTGTTTAAGTTTTTTTAAGAATGCTTTGGTCTCTTGTTTTTATGGTGGAAATGTCTTGATGTGGCGTATAAGAGATGAAAACTCACATAAATGACTGAAGTTTAATAGCCAAGCTATATATCATGCTGTAATAATACTCAGCCTAGTATTGTGTTGGTCGTATTTATGGTGCCTGACAGTATTTTCTGTTCCATGTAGTCTGCTCATGGTGGGCAGAATAGCAGCGGCTCCTCCTAAGGTGTCCAGATCTGAATCCTTGGAACCTGTGTGACATGATGGGGAAGTGAAGGTTACTAACTGATCTTAAGAGAATGACGTTAGCCTGGATTATCCAGTGTAATCCCGGGGTTCCTTTAACTGTGGGAGGAGGAGGTGGAACAGCCCATGTCAGAATGATGTGATGTGAGACTCGGTCCCCGTTGCTGGCTTTGAAGATGGGGGAAGAGACTACAAGCCAAGGAATGCAGGCCACTTCTGGAACGTGGAAAGGGACAAGGAAATGGATTTTCCCCCGGAGCCTCCGGGAGGAACACAGCTCGGCCAAAACCTTGATATAGCCCAGTGGAATCCATTTCAGACATTTTTTTTAAAGATTTTATTTATTTATTTGACAGCGGGAGTGAGCGCAAGAGAAAGCACAAACAAGGAGAGCGATCGAGGGAGAGGGAGATGCACGCGGCCCACTGAGCAGGGAGCCCAGTTGGGGTCTTGATCCTGGGACCCCAGGATGTTGACCTTAGCCAAAGACAGATGCTTAACTGACTGAACCACCCTGGCGCCCTCCATTTCCGACTTCTAACCTCTAGAACTGTGAGATCATTCATGTGTGTTGTTTTAAGCCACTAAATTTGTGGTTATCTGGCACAACAAGGAAAAGCAGCTGTAAGAAACTAATGTACCACCCAGCCTTGGTTTCCTGCGTCCGCCCAGTCCTGCATCCCTAGACCAGGGATGGGCACCGGCCTCAAGGACGGTCAGCCTTGGTTAGACTGCCCTGCTGGGTCTCAACTCTGCCTCCATGAGAGTCACTACGGTGCTAGAAATCCCTCCAGAGAGAATGATTGGAGTGTGCACTAGAGATGTAGATCGGATACCATGCATCTGCGTTGAAAAGACGAGCTGGGTCAGTCCTGTGCGTGCAGGGAGTCTGAACTAAGAGACACGGCTTGCTAGTTTGTTAGGGGATCTGCCGCTGTCTTGTCACCCAGGCCTGAAGAACTGATGGCCACCTGTACGCCGAAGCTGGCGTTGGGGGCAGAGTGTGAGAGGGAGCAGAGGAAGCCAGTTGGTGGAAGAAGGCAAAGGAATGTGCAGATGGAGACAGGAGTGGATGGTGCAGAGGGTGGAGGGAGACCTGGTCCCTGGGCCTGCTCAGGAGGTCTTTCCCTCCCATTCTGGAAGCAGCTCCGGGATCTGCAGAGCAAATCTTTCTTCCCCTGCCTGTGTGATCCGTGCCTGTAGCCCAGAGGGATTTACGGAGAGAGGAGTACAGTGATATGGATGCCAAGGATGTAATTGTAAAAAACTAATTTACTTAGTTGCTTATTGGTGGTAGAATAGCACATTTTTGGTGTTTTTTTTTTTTTTAAGATTTTATTTATTTATTTGACAGAAACACAGCGAGGGAAGGAATACAAGCAGAGGGAGTGGGAGAGGGAGAAGCAGGTTTCCCGCCCGAGCAGGGAGCCCGATGTGGGGCTCGATCCCAGGACCCTGGGATCATGACCTGAGCTGAAGACAGGTGCTTATTAACCCGCTGAGCCACCCAGATGCCTGCATGTTCCAAACTTCTAATTGGCTTGATCTGGGGGGAGTGGAACAGGGACGGGGAAGCCATTTTTATAGAACAGTGTTGGTTTTCTAGCTATGGAGTATTGATTTTTTTTCTTCAAATGATAGTTTAATGTAGCAGTTACTCTTACATCAGGAGTGCTTTTTCATCATTTATCTGGATTGATAATCTGAGTACTCTTGTTCCTATCAGCTAGTTGTTCAATTAAAATTACAGTATCTTACAAATTCCTACTGATATTATAATGTAATTATAATGTAATTTGTGCGAGACAAGGACATGCGGGGGGCGGGGGGCTCAGGAGGTCAAGCAGTGGCTCTTGGTTTCCACTCAGCTCTTGATCTCAGTGTTGGGCTCCGTGCTTAGCAGGGAGTCAGCTTGTGGATTCTGTCTCTAAAACAAATAAATAAGCCTTAAAAAACAACAACAACAACAACGACATGGGAACGTAGGGCATTTGTGCCAAGGATGATGTAAGTCCTCTTTAATAGGGTGTTTTTTACTACTTTTCTCTTTGTTCTTGTGATAATAGGGTGTTTTTTATTACTTTTCTCTTTATTCTTGTGATAATAAATAATAGTAGTCTTCCTCTCCCCTCCCCCTTATGAAGGCTCCCAAGATGTCACATCAAAAGAGGTCTCCCCTCCCATCTCCAAGATTTTTGCTCATATTAGAAGGTATTGAGATAGTATAGACAACTTAAAAAAGCACAGGAAAACACAAAGGGAAAAAATTACAACATTTTCATTAATCAGAGAAGATAATCTATAATGCTTTGTGTATACTGCTATAAAAATGGTATCTTATTATACACATGGTTTTGTAACCTGTACACGATATATAGCAAGCATCTTCATTGATTCTTCAGAGCTACAATTTTTAAGCTAGAGATTATTATAAAAATATACCATAATTATTTAACCACTTCCCTACTGTTAGACATATAAATTATTTCCTTGTTTGGGCATTGGGGAACACTAGCATAAGTTCTTGTATAAACCAGTACATACAGCTCTGCCTCTTTTTTGGTATTAGAAACAAAACAAAACTGTGAGACTCCATTCATTTTAAATATGTCTTTCCTTTAAGAAATTATTATAGGGGTGCCTGGGTGGCTCATTCAGTTAAGCGTCAGACTCTTGATTTTGGCCCAGGTCACGATCTCAGGGTCATGAGATCAAGCTCCGTGGCAGGCTCTAAGCTGGGTGTGGAACCTGTAAAATTCTCTCCTTCTCCCCGTCTCCCTGCTCACATCTGTGCGTGCTTTCTCTCTCTCTGTCAAATAAATAAATATTATATTTTAAAAAAATAAGAAAATTGTTACCAAATCTATTTTTCTGTGAATTTGCATGTTTTAAGTAATTGCATGAATAAGAAAGGAGGTCTGTTTTCTTCTCAAAGATTTCAGTAAGTGGTTAATATTTTTACTAATACTCCTTATGGTACATACTGTTTCATATCAAACTAAATGCCAGGTCAACATAAAAATACTATCTTAAGGGTTTGCTCACATTTGCTTTATCTAATCAGGTCTAAAATTTGGAGTCATATTAATTGATTTTATTGAGTGCAGTTCTACTCAGAATAGAGATCTAACTATTTTGAAGGCATGCACTAAATAGATTTCTAAGGTGTTTTTAGCCAAATGGAGTTTATGAGAGCAAGGGGGAGATATTCAAGCACAGTGCATGTGCAGGAAATAGATGACAAGTACATTTGCATGCTGTTTATGGCTGGGATTAAAAGGGGATAATGGGAGAAAATGTATTACTGTATCTGGACAGAAGTATACTGGAAGAAACAGGAAGAATTTTTTAAATTTTAATGCTTCAAACTGAGATAAATGCTTGCATTTCTTGTGGACTAAAATAGAAAGCCAGTGAGGGGAGGGCAGTAATGTATACTGAGGAGACTATAAGATAAAAGTTCTGTCAGTAAGTTGGAGGCAAGTATAAGAGCCCCCTCCCTCAAAAGGCAGAATTATTGGGAATTCAAGCACTTTCCTGACCCATCATTTGACCTGGAATATCAGAAATACTTCCTTGAGGGCATTATAAAAGTAATTATGAGTGAGGTTGTTTTTCATTTCTCCTCTTCCTAGATGGATCACTTCATAGCAGAATTTAAATATAAAATAATTCATAACAGCACGAGTTGGAGAGTCAGCCAGATCTGAATGTTTAGTCCTTCTTTGGTTTATTGTCTCTATTTTTCTTATTTCATGAGCATATAGACTTATATGATTTATAAATGTTTTGCTAATTGTTTTGAGTTCCAATGTTACTAAAGCAGACCATCTAAGAACTTCGAGGGAAAGTTTTAGAGGTTCTTAATGTTCTAAAACCTTACTATGCTCACTCTATATTAGGAACACAATTGCTACTATCAGCAGTCTAAAGTCATATTCTTATGTAAAGCATTGCCCTTTCATAGGACTAAACTTTCTCTACCTCTGTCTCTACTGTTCTTCTACATACATTGTTCAGTGGAAAAATAAAACCATAAGATGTGGAAAAGGAGAAAAATGTGACTCGTAATTTTTTTAAGATTTATTTATCCTGAGAGAGAAAAAGAGAGACCACATGAGCACTTGGGGGGAGGGACAGAGGGAGAGAATCTCAAGCAGACTCCCCACTGAGTGTGGAGCCTGATATGGGGCTCAATCTCAGGACCCTGAGATCATGACGTGAGCAGAAATCAAGAAGTTGGATGCTCAACCCAGGCACCCCAAAATGTGACTCAGAATGAAGAGAAAAAGAAGTTGGTAGAAGGAGGATCCACGGATGACCCCAATTTTGGAGTAGCAGATAAGTACTTTAAAATAGCTATGAAAGATATATTGAAGGGACTTGCTGTTTCCAGTCTGGCATTTAAGGAGCTTAAAAATCATTCCTGGTCATACAGCAAGAAAAAAGTTGATCAAATTGAAAACCTAACAGCTTTTCTTAGATCTGTCAGAGAACTGAGGTCACAGTTCAGACTACTGCCCCCAAATTTGGAGAGACTGGTGGATTATTAGGGGCTCAGTGAGAATAAGTTTGAGAGTTAAAAGCTCTAGAGGGTCCATTCTTAGTGGGGGCTCCCACTCTTCTCTGAGTTTTACCGTCAAGAGCCCTACCAGCTGGGACACGTGGGTGGCTCAGTCGGTTAGGCATCTGCCTTCGACTCAGGCCATGATCCCAGGGTCCTGGGATCAAGTCCCACATGGGACTCCTTGCTCAGTAAGGAGTCTACTTCTTCCTCTGCCTGCCACTTCCCTTGCTTGTGCGCGTGCTCTCTCTCTCACTCAGTCTCTTTTTCTGACAAATAAATAAATAAAATCTTAAAAAAAAAAAAAAAAAGAGCCCTACCATGTTCTTGGCATTGAATATCAGAGAAAAATCCCCTTGTGCTTCCCTCAGAGAGAGGGGAAGAGAAACCATTTTGAAATACAACCAGAGGGTGCCTGGGTGGCTCAGTCGTTAAGCGCCTGCCTTCAGTTTAGGCCATGATCCCAGGTCCTGGGATTGAGTCCCACATCAGGCTCCCCGCTCAGCAGAAAGCCTGCTTCTCCCTCTCCCACTCCCTCTAGCTGTCTTTCTCTCTGTGTGTCAAAGAAATAAATAAAATATTTTTAAAAAGAAAAGAAAAGAAATACAACCAGAGTATTCTGTGTGTTTTTTAGTGTCTGCCCTTAAAGGGAACTGTTTCACTGGAGCCTAAGGTGGTTGGGTTTTACTAGAGCCTGACCAACTCCAGGGGCAGGGAAATACCTCCTCCAGTGCCTTCTTGCCTTCCTTTCTCATCTCAGGGGGAAGGGCCTGAGACTCAGGGACCTAGGCTCACTGAAAGACTGAGACCAGATCACAGGACTACTAAAGACAGATGAGGGGTCAAGGAAGATGCAGAAGATATGTGTATACAATGGGACATTATTCAGCTTTGGGAAAGAAGGAAATCCTGCCATTCACAACATGGACATGCGTAAGAGACTTTATGATAAGTGAAATAAGCCATACAGAGAGTACTGTATGATCTCATTTATGTGTGGAATCTTTAAAAAGTAATTTGAACATATAGAAACAAGGCATAGAATGATTATTACCAGGTAAGGGCTATGAGGGAGGGAAAACATGGTGGTTAGAAGGTACATGTCTTTAGTTATAGATGAATGAGCTCTGGGAATCTAATGCATAGCATGGTGACCATAATTAAAAATATTGCGTTGTACATTTGAAATTTGCTAAAAGTAAATCTTAAGGTTTCTCACACAAAGTATGTGACGTGACAGTATGTAAGTTGACTCAGTTATGGTAATCATTTCACAACCTATATATATATATATGTCAGATCACGTTATACACTTTAAATATACACAGTTTTGTCAGTTACACTTCAGAACAGCTGGAGAAAAAGGTCATAGGACTCCAGAACACTTTCCTTCCTGTCACACCTTCCCAATACATCACTGAAGACCTACATATCCCAGTTCCTTTTACCCAGTGCAGCACGTCTGGCTTTCAACAACAACAACAAAAAAGGTGAAAAACACAGTTTGAAGAGACAGAGTAAACATCAGAACCAAAGTCAGATGTAGTAGGGCTGGTGGAATTATCAGACCAGGAATTTAAAATAGCTGAGATGAAAATGTCAAGGATGCTGATGGAAAAAGTAGACAACATTCAGAAATAGATGGGTCGTGTCAGCAGAGATACCGAAATTCTAAGAAAGCACCCAAGAAAAACATGTTGGAGGGCAGAGTAAGAAAAGGTGAATGGCATGCATGAAGAAATAGGGAATTTCCACAGAGAAGTGGAAACTAAAGAGAAAAAAAAAAACCAAAAGAAAGAGAACTGAAAATCCCAGTAACAGAAATAAAGGAATTCACTTGGTGGGCCCAACCGCAGACTGTCAAAGCAGGAGTAGCTTGGAGGAGAGCCAATAGAAACCATTCAAACTAATTTGCAAGAGAAA
The DNA here is from genome assembly GCA_004023965.1 of Spilogale gracilis. Taxonomy (NCBI): domain Eukaryota; kingdom Metazoa; phylum Chordata; class Mammalia; order Carnivora; family Mephitidae; genus Spilogale; species Spilogale gracilis. The sequence continues at coordinate 79,040 of PITA01000252.1, forward strand.
ATGAGAAAGAAAAAACAGAGAATCGAAAATGTGGGACAATATCAGAGGGTGTAATACATAAGTAATTGGAGTCCCAGGAGAAGAGGATAGAGCAAGAAGAAGGCACAAGAAATAATGAGTGAGAATTCTTGGACGTTGCTGGTGGTTCTCAGCCAAAGGGTTAAAGAAGCCCAGCAAATTTCCAGAAGTGTAAATTAAACAAAATCCCATTTAGTCACCTCGTAGTAATATTACTAAAAGAACAAAGTAAAGAGAAAACGATAAGAAAGAGGAGTAAAGTACATCTAGGGCAGGCACAGTGTTCAGAATGACTGCTGGTTCTCATCCGAAACAAGGCCTGAAAGGAAATATGAAGGAAATGAAGTGAAATAAAAATGAAAGAGGGAATTCAGTCTTCAGTAGATCTGCATTACCAAAAGATGCCAGAAAAATTCTTCAGGGTAAAGGAAAATGATACCAGATAGTAGCCTGGGTTGGCAAGAAGGAATAAAGATCAACAGAAAAAGTAAATATGGGAGTAAATACAAATGCTCGTTAAAAATTATATATTTATATCTATTTGTTTAGAAGGCTGCTGTCTGTTTAAAATGTATCACAGAGTTCGTACCCTCTGTGAAATTAAAATATATGGCCGTGAGAGCTGGAAGGGCAGAAGGGGGCAAATGGAACGATATTGATGAATTAAGAATGCATATTTCAATTTCCAGTAACCTCTAGAGCAACACATAGAGGAGATAAAATGGAATCCTAAGATAATCGTTTGATTTTCTCAGAAGAAGCCAGAAAAGGAAGGAGAAAGGAACAAAGAACAGAAAGGACAAATGGAAAAGCAATACCCAGGTGATAGAATTAAACCCAGCGCTCTCAAGAATTACGTTAAATGGAAACATTTTGAACACCCACTTAAAATTTAAGGCAGAGCTTATCAGGTAAAGTAAAAAAGTAAGACTAAAATAGGTGCATTTTTAAGGATGAAGACACAGATTTAAAGAAAATAATGTAAAATAGGTACCATGCAAACAAAAAGCATAAGCAAGCTGATGTGACTATATTAATGTCGAGTAAACTATAATAAAGAAGGAGGTTCCATAGTGGTAAGAGTCCATTTGTCAAAAACTCACAACTTAAAATTTTAATTCAGGGGCGCCTGGGTGGCTCAGTTGGTTAAGCGACTGCCTTCGGCTCAGGTCATGGTCCCGGAGACCCAGGATCGAGTCCCACATCGGGCTCCCTGCTCGGCGGGAAGCCTGCTTCGCCCTCTCTCACTCCCCCTGCTTGTGTTCCCTCTCTGGCTGTGTTTCTCTCTATCAAATAAATAAAATCTTTAAAAAAAATAAAATAATAAAATAAAATTTTAATTTAAAAGAATATGAAACAAAAATAGAACCAAAAAGGAGGAATAGCCATTGCAGAATCACAGTTGCAGATTTTAACAAAAAACTCCGTGAATTATAAAAATAAACAGACAAAATCTCTAAGAATATAGATGGTTTGAGTAGCACTACTAACCAGTCTGGTTCAGTTGACCTTAATAGAACACTGAACCTCCCAAGTTGAAGAATATGCATTCTTTTAATGTTCAATTGGAATGTTCACCAAGATGAACATAAGCTCAACCATAAAATAATATGTTTGAAAGATTGATGTCATAAAGAGGATGATGGTAACGAGACACTAATTATAATAATCTTTTTGGATAATTCTGACATATTAGAAAATGAAGCAATATCTTTTAAAATAATCCTTGGGTCAAAGAAGAAATAAAAAAGGAAATTAGAAACTATTTCTAACGTGTGATAATGAACCATGTATTCATGGGATTTACTTAAAGAAGTGCTTAGAGGGAAATCTGTACCTTGAAATGCTTCTGTGAGAAAAGAAGAGAGCTTTAAAATCAAGAGCACATTCCTCAGGTGAGCTCTTAGTGTTGCTCTGCAATCCTGCTGTAATTCCTTTGTTAATTAGTTTTCCCGCCCTTAGAGTGCCTATTTCATATCTTTCTCTCCACCTCAAACTTCCCCCTCTGAGATGATCACTTGCTTCTTATTTCGCTGGGAACATAAAGGCAGTCCAAGGAGAAACAGACGTCCCCTTCTGCCGGATCAGCCCACTGACATGTTCTGTACCAATGTGTCCTGCTCGCCCTCCTTAAAGTGGTGAGCGATGATGTTTCTATCAGAAACACTGGACCCACAGCCTCATGCCCACTCCAAGACTGTGATCACCCTCTCTCTTTTCTGCATCATCCCCCCCCCCACATCATGCCTACCACATATTAATATGCGGAGAAATCTCCTGACTTAAACCATCCTCTACTGGGTTCCCCATTTCTTGCTCTCTTTCACAGCAAGATACCTCAAAAGAATGTTCTTGCCCTCACTGCCTTTACCTTCTTCATTTTCTCTTGTCCCCATTAAAATGTTGTGCCATCCACTCTTAAAATTGTGCTTGTCAGCATTACTGGCGACTTCCTCATTGCCAAGTCCAGTGCTGAGTCGCAGGTCTCGGGAACATTTCTTTACCTGGTTTCTGGGCAGGCATCCTCTAATTTTTCTCCTCCGTCATAAACTATTCTTTCTTAGTCTCCTTTGATGATCTTCCCAACCTCTGCATGTGGGAGTGCTCCAAGGCTTGGCCTTCTCCGCCTTCTTCCATTCACCAGGTGCAGTCCCATGGCTTGAAATGCCATCTTTACGCTACGTCTTCTGTTTCTCCTCTCCAAGATTTCAAACTCGTGCATACTACTGCCTACAGGAGAGCTGTGCTTGGATTTCTAATAGGCACCTCACACTCTACATGTCTAACCCTGAGTTATTTCTTTCCCTTGTCCTCTGTTAGCACATGAGAGCTCCACTCTTCCAGCTCTTGTTTGTGTCTTCTCTCTCTCATGCCAGGCATCTTCAGACTATGTACCAGATCTATGCAGCTCTTGGCCCCTCTATGGCTCCTGTTCTGGGCTGAGCCACCGAGGCTACTCAACAGCAGCCTGCCGTCTGGTCTCCCCGCTGTACTCATCGCCCCACCCCACAGGGAAGGAATTTATTTGTCTGCTTTCTTCTAACCATTTTCCTCCCATTTGCTGGGCTCCAGCCATACTGACCTCCTGGAGGCTGCCTTCCCACACCAACCAGGTTTCTGCTTCTGCCTGGAAGGTTTCTCCCTGAGATATCTACATGGTTCCCTGGCCTTTTGTGACCACCTGTGTACCACCCACTTCCTACGACTCTCTGCTCCCTCACTGTCTTCCTTTCTTCGTAGCACTTAGCATCTTGTCTGTGTAGAATGTAAGCTTTGTGGCTACGTTCACTGCTCTGTTTATTCACGCAGCTAGGATGCTGCCTGGTGCACAGTGAGTGCTTCTTAAATATTTGCTGAATAAACTGAATATGCTTAATAATCATCCTCTATTTTCTTAGTTCTTGCAAAATGCTAGAAAGAATATCGTTAAAGAAGTATACCAAAAAAGTTCACTGTGCTTAACCATGGGCGACATTTCTTTTTATTTTTCTGAGTTTTCCAGATTTTTTTCCATGAGAATATATTTCTTTTGTACTCATAAATAGATTTCAGTAAGAATCAGGGTGTATATTATATTTTTTTGTCTTACAAAGACTTATAAACATAACAAAGAGAAAAGAAAAAGGCAGAATGTTAGCAGTGGATGTCTTGGATTGGACTTTGGGCCATTTTCCCTATTGTTTACCTTTCTGTGTTTACTATATGTCTTCTAATAAGCATGGCTTGCTTTCATGGTAGAAAAAAATAAAACTTTAAAAACAGGGGGAAAACCATAGGGCCCAATAATTATAGCTTGATATTTTACGGCCTTCAACGGTAATTGGACTTTACTACAAACACTATAATAAAGTTTCTTTTTAACTTTTTTTATTTAGAAATGATTTCAGACTTTCACCTGCATATTATTTTACCACATTTTCTTTTTCTCAGAGACTCCTTTTCCTGCCCTCCTTTCTCCTATACACACATACACATATATATTTAATACTTAATATATATTTAGTATTTTGTATTTTTTAATATGTATTTTATGTTTAGTAAATGTATACACACACACACTTAGCTGTCTTCTTTAATCTGGAATGGTTCTTCAATCTTTCTTTGACTTTATGACGACATTTTAAAAGGGAACTGACCATTTATTTTCTGGAATGTCTCGGTCCGGTCTTCTCGTGTTATCTCATGATTAGACTTAGGATATTGGCAGGACTGTGACAGGGTGCATTTCTTCTCAAAGCACGTATTCTCTGCCTGTCCCATAACTGCCCATGGTGACCGCAGGCATGTCTTGTTTTCAGTCGTGGTAACGTTTTGTCCATAGATTTCTGTAATTAAATTTTTGTCTCCCTCTTTACTTAATTAATAAGTATCTTATGGCAAAACATGTTGAGACCTTGGAATAGCGTGTTTTTCATCTACTTTTCTCCAATTGTCTTAGCATCCATTGCTGATTCTTTCCCCAAACACTTAACTATCGTTGTGGTTGCACAAAGGGGGTTTTTGTTGTTCCCTAATTTCTTCTGCATGAATTAGTTGGAATTCAGCTGCAGGTACTTTCACTTCTTTCCTTGTCATTCATTCATTCATTTATATCTCTATGAACTCATGGATTGCTATTTTATTCTGTGGGTTATAATCCATTGTCTTTATAATTTATTTTGATGCTTCTGTTTTCCCCGATTTGGCCCGTGGAAGCCCTTCCAGGCTGGCTCCTGGGTCCTCTGTGACATGTATCTGCCACTCTCTGAGCACTTTTGGACTTTTTTAGAAAAGCGCAGCCAAATATGCTTAGCTCATCTTGTACTCTTCTACCCTCAGCTGTAGAATCAGTCCTTTTTCCAAGGACTCTTGTTACTTTTAGTGGAGAATGCCAAAATCTCAACAGATGAAGATCTAGGTGCTAGATGTGTGTATTAAAATTTCTGAAGTGCCTTGTTAAGACTGGTTTCTTGTTCTACAGAAAGGACTCCTATCAGACACGGTGGTTGTTCCCAGTAAATATTCACTTTTAAATACAATTGAAAATCGAGGCATGATTTTGAATGCTTTGGTAGTTTAGAGACCTGCTTCTCCACCTGACATACTTGGACATGAGTTGGTAATGGTACTAATAAATCCATAAGTGGATCCTTTGTCAGTAAAGTATGTGTAAATTGCACTTACCTCAGCATGGTCTTTAATTCAATTCAGAATTATTTTAGTTTTAGCTATTAATGGACTTGGCATTGAAAGAGTGAGTAAAATTAAGCTTTTCAAATAACTTGCTATTTGCAAACTGAATACTGTAATTTGCAACATTTAGTCTTGTTCATCAGGAAAATATAATCTCTTCCATTTTCTTTAGTCACTTGTTAGCTTTTAGCAGCTGGCAAAAGATTAAGTATGAGTCCTTAATTTCTGCTTCTTTTTTTATAATTGAGAACTTCCTATAGAAATATAGTGTCAGTTGCATTTTTTTTTTCAAATAGGGTTAATTTTAAGCATTGATGGTAAAGGACACTTGTTATTTATCCCTTTCAACTTGTATAGTGCCTAGCAGAGTGTGGTTCCCAACAGTAGGTGCTGTTGCAAGAGGGGATGGTGTATGCTCCCATGTTCTTAGTGGCATTTGCTGTCCTTATTAATTACATTTCTGCATACCTAAAGGGAAAAGGAAAGGATTTTTTCCTAGGGCGGGGGAATATGGACTGGAATATGTCTTTTAAACTGAATGGGCAAATAGAGAAAAATAGTTACATTTTGACCATGACTGGTATTCAGAATTAATAACTGATAGTCTTGGTTATAAACTGTTTGGAACATGGTACTCTGTCTACAGATCATCCAGCTGAAGGGACAGTCATTTTCCTAAATGGGTGTCATAACACAGTAGTTCCAAAGGATGTTACTAGGTGTTTCCAGGCCCCACGAGTTTGAAAACATGGTGTGCTAGATGGTCTCTTGCAGATTCCTACTGCACAAAGCATACTAAAGATTTGAGATACCCCAAGGCATAGAAGCATGATTAATCTTTTCAGCTCGGCATTTCCCAGACTTACTTGGGCAGGGAGGATTTGTTGGTTGTGTACTTGTTAACAAGAAAACATTGGAAGAGATCATATGTAGGAGGTACTCAGCACTAACTCAGCACAGGCAATTCAGAGATGAAAGGCATCGTACTCTCAAAGAACTTACACAAAGACAGCGTTCAGGTTATGTGAAGAATCCAGAGACTGGGGTATATATAGGGTATTGCGGGAACACAGAAAGACATCCAACCAGATAGACCCCATCTGCGCCCTGAAGGACTGATTTTAGGTTAATGCATTTTTATTCATTTATTTCACAATCTTTTTGAGCACCTACTATAAGCCAGCCATGTCCTAGACCTTGGGGATTGATAAAGCACTGCACAGAACCAAGGAGAATCCTTGTCCTCTTGGATCATACATTCTTGTGAAAGGAGACAGGCAGGAGATGAATAAGTCCAAGTGTACATTTATAGCATGGTGGTAAGTGCTAAGGAGAAAAATACAGTAGGGGTGGGGGGACAAGGATGCATGCACATGTGTGTGGTGAGGTGATGGCACTTTTAGCTAAGGTTGCTAGAGGTGTCTCACTTAGAAGGTCACACTTGGGTATAGATCTAGATGAAGTGAGAGACCAAACCCTGTGATTCTCTGGGACAGAATGGTCCAGGAAGAAGGAAGAGGTAATGCAGATTGCCGGACCAGAAGCCAGAATGATTGGCATGTCTGAGAAAGAGAAGGAGACAGTGTAGGAGTGGAATATGCAAGGGAGAGGGTGAGAGTTGATGAGGCCAGCAGGATAAATGAAGTTAAATCAGTTTATAAGCTTCCTGTGGCCTTTGACTTGTATTCTGAGTGAAGTGACAAAGCGTGGAAGGGATTTGGAAGTACAGACCAGTAGTGGGGTCTGTGGGAAAGGGAAACGGGTTTAGGCATTGCAGATAGTTCATTTTAACCAAAGCACAAAGGAAGGGCAGAAGTGAGGTGCACAGGGCCGCCTCTGCCCTGCTGAGAAGCCTAGATTTTATCTAGAGAATGATAGGAAGCAAAGAAGAAACTGAGTAGGAGGGACAGTCAAGTCTTCCTTTAAGAAAGATCATTTGGCAGCGGTGTGATGAACAGATACGAGAGTGGAGGTGAACCCAAAGGCAACAAAAAGCCAAAGCTGTTATCTATGTAGTAAGGCAGGGAACAGGAAGGGTGGTGTGCACTCAGGGTGCTGGGGAGAGACAGGTGCTGAGGTTTGGTGTTCCGTGAGCTGTAGCGAGAGGCAGCAGCCACGGATGACTCCATTTCTGGATGCCTTTCCACTCAGGGATGCAGGTTTGAGTTAGAATGAAAATGAATTCCTATTGGAATGTGTACAGCATTTGAGATTCTTATAGGGCATCAACATGGAGGTGTTCGTGAGCTAATGAGATACAGAAGTCCAGCACTCAGGAAAGAGTTTATAAGCCAGTTAATAAACATTAATTCTGGATAGCACATCTAGTTAACAGAGTTGAAAAACATATGACTTGTGTGAAGACTTTATTTTATTCCTTTGCCTTTTGGGGAACCGCTTTCTATATTGTGGGAGTGGAAACTGTTGGCAGAATTTGAAGTGACTTCAGAGAACCATAGAATAGATTCCACACTTTCAGAGAGACAATTTACTGCTCAGCTGAAATCAGTAGTCTTGGGGATCCCTCTTCTGGTTTTGACAGGAGGGATGACTTTTTAGATACAAGATGTTTTTATTGATTTATTTACTGCTTTCATTTTTTAAAGAGAAAGTTCCTCTTGTTAAGACAGTTACACCATGAGAATTTATGAAATTATATTGCTTTTAGATTCAGAAGAAATGCTCATCCCTTGTCTGGGAGTGACCATTTAAGCAGTAAATATTTCAGTCCATTTCATTAAATAAACAGGAAATTAACAAATGGCTTAAGGCCCAAAATAATTCATGGAAGTTGCTAATTTTTAGGCAATGAAGTTCAGGGAAGTATATGATAATAAAAGCAAGGGATTAGAAACTAGAAGACCAGAGTTTTGTTTCATCTTTTACTGCCATTTACTAGCCATGAGATTTGGACAGATTGCCTTTCGATGGTCAGGTTAGTCATCTGGAAAACAAAAGCAGTAACTCACTGTTGACCTCCTGAGCTGGTGCATTCATTGAACAGGCATTTGTCAGGAGGCATTGTTCTAGAGCTGGTCTGCAACACTAAGGAGTTGTTGTCTGTTGTCTGGAAAGTGGATATCAGAGCACTGTATAAATTATAAAGCACCATGAAAACATCATGGGGATTCTTGTTTTAAGTATTCTTTACAGAAGATTTAGGTTCTCTTCTCATTTGAGTGATAAATTGGTAAAAGTGCAAATAGATGGTAGGTTTATACACAGTTAATTCCCAAAAATTAACTCAAAAAGGAGCACGGTCCTAAATGTGAAACTATAAAACTCCTGGAAGGTAACATTGGAGAAAATCTCAATGACCTTGGAAATGGTGATGACTTTTTAGATACAACACCAAAGAAAGGCACCACAGTGAAAGAAATAATTGATAAGCTGGGCTTCCTTAAAATTAAAAACTTGGGCTCTGTGAAAGCTACTATCAAGAGAATAAGATAGGCCACAGACTGGGAGAAGATATTTGCAGAAAACATTGTCTGATAAAAGGCTGTTAATCCATAATATACTAAGACCTCTTCAAATTCATTACTAAGAAAACTGACAATCTGATTTAAAAATGGGCAAAAGACCTGAATAGACATCTCACCAAAGAAGATGTACAGATGGCAGGCATAGAACATACAAAAACACATTTAACATCATCTGTCATCAGGTAAATGCAAATTAAAATGAGCTAACCACTTGACACCTTTCATAATGGCTAAAATCCAGAGAACCAACAACACCAAATGCTGATAAACATGCGGAGCAACAGGAACTCTCATATGCTGCTGATGGGAATGCAAAACGATACAGCCACTTTGGAAGACTGTTTCTTACAAAAATTAACATACTCTTACTACACAATCTGGCAGTCTTGTCCCTTGGTATTTACCCAGGTAAGTTAAAAACTCATGTCCACCTAAAAACCTGCACACATTTCTTCATCACCACCAAACACTGGAAGCAACCACACTGTCCTTCAGTAGGTGAATGGATAATCAAACTGTGGTTCATCCAGACAGTGGCACGATATTCAACACTAAAAAGAAGCAAGTTATTCAACACTAAAAAGAAGCAAGCTGTCTTGCCATGAAAAAACGTAGAGGAACCTGAAATGCTTATTACTAAGTGAATATGATTATTATAATTAATTGTGATTTCTACTATATGACATTCTAGGAAAGGCAAAACTATGGAGACAGTAAAAAAATCAGTGGTTGCCAGGGTTTGAGTGGCAGGGGGTCTGGGGTGATAAATAGATGGAGCATAAAGTTTTATTAGTGAAACTATTTTGTATGATGCTGTCATAGTGGATACATGTCTTTATACATACGTGAAATTATGTATATTAGTGAAACTATTTTGTGTGATGCTGTCATGGTGGATACATGTCTTTATACATATATCCAGATCCATAGAACATATAACATCAAGAGTGAACCCTCCTAATGACGTGTCAGTATGGGTTTATCAATTATAACAAATCATCCCTCTGTTGTGTCATGTTGATAGTGGGGGAGGCTGTGGGGAGGGCAGGGAGTATATGGGAATTTTCTGTGCTTTCTGCTCAGTTTTGTTGTGAACTAGAAACTGTTATTAAAATTAGTCTATTTCTTAAAAAATGGTTCTCTCTGGCAGAGGAGATATGCCTTGCACACTCAGGGTAGACAGTTACTAAATGCTTGTTGAATGAATAAAGGAATGATGTTAGGATTTGGAAATTCAACTAGGTACTTACTCCTACCTTTTCAGAAATGTTTTTTATTACATTTTAAGAAAAGTGGGAGTAGTCATGTCTGGCACTCACAAGAATCCATACAGAATATTTAACTCAGAATACAAAATATTGATTTTTAGAGACTGCCAGAGTCAGCACTATATCCTTAGATTTCAAAATATGGATTAGAACAGTTTCATACCATTGGAGGGTGTTAAGCTCAATGTAAAATATCTAACATTTCTGATGATTAATGAAACAAAATCTCAGATTTAGAAACCAGCATGATTTATTTATCTTGGGAAGTAAAAGGAAGGTGAAGGTCCCGAGAGTCTACTTATTTGTAAAACATACAAAATGAGAGTCATTTTTTCCCAAAGAAGTTTAATGGGAAATAACTTGCATGATAGCTCATGCAGCAATTAAATGAAAGTTCTATACTCTCTGGAGTATTTTAAAACTATACAACTTTGGGTCAATTTCAGATAGGTGTTAATATCCACAATATATTTTCAAAAGTTCTAAAGGCCCTTGACTGTGACACTTTATTTTTATAATCATTTGCACAAAATCCCACATGTTGACAGTAATCAGCATTAGCGAGAATGTGTGAAGGCTGCTTCAGCACTTCTTAACAGATGGCCTTCTCCATTCATTTTCTTCTCTAGGCAAACATGCTGAAGACATATTTGGTGAGCTGTTTAATGAGGCTAACAACTTCTACATCAGAGCAAATTCTCTTCAAGACAGAATTGATCGCCTTGCTGTCAAAGTTACCCAGCTGGATTCAACAGTGGAAGAGGGTAGGTAATTGCATGAAAGCGATGAGCTAGAAGTGATGTTGGCAAGACGGTAGTAATTAATTGCAGTGTAATCACTGCTTTTTCCTTGGGGTAGTGTGCTGATATTTCATCTTGTCCTTTCTAGAAGAATATTGGGGGAGGAGCTACAACATTGGGTAAGGTGGTAAAGAGTCTTACCTTGTCTACGTTATAGATGCCATCCATACTGTCTTTTTTAAAAAAATGTACACATATAGTATTTGTTTTAAAGGATTCTTTGAATATCTTTGGTATTAGAAATCCTAGTTTAGGTCATTGGTGGTTCTTTTAAAGATACTTTCTTACCTAAAAATCAGAGTCCCTTCAAAAATGTGGTCCAATTAAGAGGGAGGGTGATACATACAGAGCGTGATGGAGTGAAGGCGTCTGCCCACTATGCTTGTTGGGGTTGATGCCTGTAAATAATCGTGGTGATCCTGCTGATTTCACATCTCAAGAAATAGTATTTACTGACGGCCATTAGGCATCACGGTTGTAAAATGAAGTTAATACTGGTAAACACTGTGTAGGTAACTGATAATCATTTTGAGGATAGACCCTGAAATTGTGACAGTTTCAGTGAAATAAAAATTCAGCAATTCCTTTCAAAGATTTCCTTTCTATACCTTTTGGGTGGAAGACTGAGATTAGACTAGAAAATCTGCAAAAAAAAAAGTACAAGATACAACATTTCATATTTATTTGAGAAAAATGTTCAGATTTAACAATTATTTTTACTTTTATATAGTGATAGTTTTGATTTCTCTTGTGTTAAAGTGATCGTAGTATCTGATTTTTCTGCTAGAGTTACAGTAGTAGTATTAACAAAAAGTGGAATTTTTTTTAATATAGTATTTTAGGGAATTCATCCCTCATCATTTAAAAAAATGCATTTACTCATGTTCAGGTCTTTTTCAATGGTCAATATTAAATCAGTGAATTGGAAATTGAACAAAAATGTAGAGCACTGGAATTTTAATATCCGTTATGAACATTCTTTAATCTGATTTTTAGGATTTTTCTTTGAAAAAAGTAAAACCTTGGCTAGCTATTAGATCTATTAAGAAATTTTAGCATCTTAAGCCAGTCATTCATTTTTCACATTGGTATCACAAATGATTTTTAGTATTTATCCATCTTCCTTCGGTTTTGTTTATTTGCTTGTTTGTTTTGGAGGGTGGATCTTGCAGTTGGAATACCAGTGATAAACCTTGTGCTGGGGAAGGTTAATCTGTACACTAGAGTTAATAAGATTTTATATTGTATCTCCTATCCTTAAAATTCCTTCCAGTCAGGATTTACCTGATTGCTGTCTTTGGCATGGATTTTATAGTAGAAAAAGCATTCGACCACGTTAGGAAATCCGTGTTCTATTTTGGGTTTGCCTTTTTTTGCTGGACGATCTCGGAAGAGTGGGTTAATGGACCAGGTCGCCCAATTCAAAACTTCTGTCACAGTTAGACAGGTTAGTACATGAGATGTAGAGTGCTGCACAGACACAAGAAGTAAGTAGAATCAGCCCTGACTTTCTTACCCCCGAGTATAGTTTTATATGCTGCTACTTAATTTCTAGGACTATACATATTCTGAAAAACCTTGCCATCTTTCCTTAATGTTAGTGTCAGGAAAACTTTGTGCATTTTTTACATTTGTATATTTTTTGCAGACATATTTCCTTACATATATTACATTCAACTGGTATTAACTGAGTATTTTTTTTCTCCAGGATCCCCAAACCTTTGTACTTACAAGCCTCTTGTACTAAGCTGTATTCCTGTGTGGTTTCTGAAAAATGCTATTATAAAGAATGATGTTCTAATATTAGGTTCGAAGAAATAACTAGATCACTACAGAAGACGTGATTTATCATCATTTTATTGAAACAGCTGTTTTAAGAGGGAAGCAATGTACATGCTACTTAAGCATAGTTTTAAATAAACAGTAAAAACATGATTTTGCTTTTCTGGAATCATAAATTCTACTTATGATTGTGTCTCAAATGATTCTTATTGCCGAACAGTTAAAATATTTCTATATAACTCAACCTGGGGAACTTTTTTCTAAATAGTGTCACTACAGGATATCAACATGAAAAAAGCTTTCAAAAGTTCCACAGTCCAAGACCAGCAGGTGGTTTCAAAGAACAGCATTCCTAATCCTGTTGCTGACATCTACAACCAGAGTGATAAGCCACCTCCCCTGAATATTCTTACACCATACAGGTATGGCTTCATGTATTCCCAGTGCCTTTTTAGTCTAGATAAGCTGAGAGAGGAGAACAGTGCTATGGACATATTTTTTCCAAGCTTTGAAAGTAATTGCAAACATTATATACAATGAAATTAGTTACCGGTACAAAATTGTTAAAAGTTTACTATTACGAAATAAAGGTAAACTCACCAAGAGAAGCGTGAGCTCTGATGTTAGCTTTGGTAGCTATCTATAGTAGATCGCTACTTCTGTGGATACCTGAGTGTAGATATCTGAAGTAGAAGTGGACATGTTGCATAATATTGTGTGTGGTTATGTTGTTCCTCATATTCAAAGTCAATGTTAAAGGAAGTGCATAACTCATTTGTAAGGCAGCGAAACACCTGTCTCAGCACTTCAGCACTGCAGAGACATTTGTTATTTAATTCAGAAAAATGTATGCTGCAGCAGTAGGTGTTTTTAACGACTGAATAAAACAGTCAACAGATTAACCTGTAGCTATAAAATGGGAGGACACAGTATCAGGACCAGACTTTCCAGGAGAAGAGTGGAAAATCAGTAGTGCCAAAAATTAGTATTAAGAAACTGAAAATGTTTGTTAAAAACACGCCTCCTACCTCTTACCACATTAGTGTTTTCGTTCCATATTTTGTCACCTTCTTTCCCGGTTTCCCTTTTCCATATGCCTTCTCATTGTCCTTCATTGTACAGCTTGTTCTTCTCCTGCCTCTGCCCTCCGGGTAAGCTCATTCCCTCAGCTTCTAATGAGCACAGGCTGTGGTGGAGGGGGTCCTCACGGCCCCCAGGGTTAGCTCCACTGGGTGACAGACTCCCTTTACCACTGAATGAGTTCTCTGTTTCCAGTGCCTCCATCTTGGGCCTCTGGTCCTTCTCAGGGCGTGCTCAGATTGGTCTGAATTCCTGTTCCTTCTCAGAGTCCAAAAGGAAATGTTTGGACGCACCCCCTCTTGGAGCTCTGCGAATAAAGCAGCAATTCCAGCTACATCCCTTTCTTTCAGCACAAACAGAAAGATTCTGTCAAAAAGACATAATAGAAATCCCATGGAAACTATGATGGGAGAGGGCCAAAGGACCACAGTCTTCTATGAAACAAGTATGCTTTTCTGGAAGTTTTAGCACACTCATCTAAAAATTAACGATCTGTATGAATAGTAGTATTGTAAGCCTGATGTTGTACCTTGTGATTTTGCTTTCATTCAATAGGCATTTTGGGGGGCAATTTCAGTTTTATTTAGCACTAGAAGCCCACAGGGCGGGCTGTTGAAACTTTCCTAAGACACCTCACTAAATAATTCTGTTCTAAAGGAAAAAGCATAGAAAACTCAGATCATTTATATTTGATGAATTGAGATCATGATTAGGTACTTGTGGTGATAGGGAAATTTTAATTGTATAAAAAATGAATTGACTTTCATATATATTCTGTGTATATTCAGTTTTATGGAAAATAAAAATATCTTTGACTTTTTAATAGTGTGTTTAAGAATACCAGTGTGAACTCAAACGTACTTTTTGACAATAAAGTAATACTTGAGGTATATAAAACACTAAAGATAGTGTTAATATATGGGCATTACAGTATTGAAAATGCAGTATTCGATTGCTATCAACACAGGACATTGCAACTTATATTTTTACGTTGAGATTAATATTTGTTTACTGACATGAGCTTCTGCCTTCATTAAAGTATTAGCTCCCTTTTTAAAAAAAAGTGTGCATTTTATATGTCTTAAATTTTGTAGCAAGTTATTATTCAGCTTTCTGTATCTTCAATCCGTTTGGAAGGCCTGGCATCTTTGGGAGACTGTATTTTTCACAATATTGTTATTAGTAAAATCTCTGTAATGCAGGTCTCCTATCAGTTAGGAAATTCGGAAAAGGAAGGAAGGATTTCAAGTAATCAGAGATGGAAGTGTAAAGCGAATTGCCATGGGTAGTGATTTTCACACAGTTGGATGGGCCAGAGTAGCCCCCATAGGAACCTGGGCCATGGTTTGGGATGATCAAAGCTCACACCAGAACGTGGCATAGCAGGAACATCAGGGAAGGCTAGGTGGGATTTCCCCCTGAACTCAGTCAGTTTTCTTTGTTTTGGCATAAACTCTTTCTTATCCTCATCTCACTGTGCCCCATCTCATCTTGCTTCTCCCTGTGCCTTAAATGATTTACTGAATCCCTAATTTGATATGTAAATGAAGGTAATCTACAGGCCAGATCCTTTTTAAGGCATTAGTCGTATAGAGCATTTAGTTCGTGTTATGATTATTTTGAACGTTATTGTAGATTTGTATTATGACTTGGGATTTGTCTTGGTTTTATGATAGGTGAATAATTATCTAAATCCTTGAAATAGTCTTTAGACCACAGTGGCTGTAGCAGGACTTGAAAGTGAGATGTCATGAGTGCTTTCTGTGGGTCACTTCTGCCTCCAGTACACTTACTACACTGGGAACATTTTGCTTCTTTCCAAATAGAGTAGATTGTTGGGCCAACCTGATAAAGAAAAAGGGACAGCACACTTACTAGTTCTTATCCTGATAATATTGGAGCTCCAGAGTAGAGGTGAGCTTATCTGTACACACCAAGAACCCATTCATCTCTGTATATGGCCCCTGTTGGAATAAACAAAACACTTCCTGAAATAATTGAGGTATCAGAAATCATTGTTAACAACCCATATTGTGATTTTGAGGCACTTTTTATACTTAAGTCTGAATTAGAGTACGTTAATTTACCTGATTATTCTAGAAAAAGTTGCTGTTCTTGCATGTTCATTTTTCCTTTCTTTCTTTCTTTCTTTCTTTCTTTCTTTCTTTCTTTCTTTCTTTCTTTTTTTTTTTTTTTGCAAATGAGATCAGAGAGAATGTGTAGGACAGTCAGAATGTCCCATGCAGATGTTATCATCTCATAAGTTAAGTAAATATTCACCCCACATGAAAATGTCTAAAAGCCTCTCCCCCCGACTTGTGATACACTACTTTACAGAGATGATAAAAAGGATGGGCTGAAGTTCTACACTGATCCTTCCTATTTCTTTGACCTCTGGAAAGAAAAAATGCTGCAAGACACAGAAGACAAAAGGAAGGAGAAGAGGCGTCAGAAGGTAAATACTTCTAATGGGGGAACTCCTAAACTGACTTTAAATGAGATCCGTGTTTAGAAATAAGTCAGTGAGTCCTTTATGTAACTGGTTGAGATGTTGGGTTTAGTGCCGAAGTAGAGGTTGCATTTTTTACATGATGATACTGACAATTCAGTCTAACACAGTAATACTATTTTTCAGCAGATATTGTCTGATTTGTTCCCAAAGACTTGCTTTGCTTTAATAGAAGTAGTGACTAGAAGTTTTGTTTGTAATCATGTTTTATAACTTTCTTCTTCTGCTCTTTTAAATTCCACGAGGCAGTTAACATTTCATATCAAATATAATGACCTGCTCTCATCTCTTTAAAGCATTCTTAATTGGTGCATTGCCACCTCGCTGTAATTAACACCTTGATGAGATGTTCATATTGGATTGAAAGGCGTGTGTGGTCTATACATTTAGGGCATAGTATTTACCAGAAAATGAGGTTCCTTTTGGTGGGGTGTAGTAGGCCAGTGATGTACAAGTCTGAAGGTTGAGAAATGGCCACATTATGAGCACTCTTGGAAGAATAATCAAGCTCTGTTCAAGAACTGCTCCTTTAGGGCCCAGAAATTAGACTTAACCTACTGAGAGTTAATTCTCCAAAGGCAAAGATTTGCTAAGAATTTTTTTTTTTTTTAAGATTTTATTTATTTGACAGAGAGAAACACAGCTAGAGAGGGAACACAAGCAGGGGGAGTGAGAGAGGGAGAAGCAGGCTTCCCAATGAACAGGAAGCCCAATGAGGGTCTCAATCCAGGGACTCCAGGATCATGACCTGAGCTGAAGTCAGTCGCTTAACCAACTGAGCCACCCAGGCGCCCCTGCTAAGACTTTTATATGTATACTGTGTGTTTAAAAAATGAGCACCTGGTTTGCTTGAAAAATCTTAGAGTGCTTTCATTAAGGCAAATTGTTAGCATGTTGTGGGTTACTGACCTTAACGTTTGGAGGGTTCTAGATGAACTGGCCCCATAGAAGCCACAGTTTGGGATGGAAGAGAATTTGAGATTTGAAAGCAGGATTTAAGAAAGGGAACATAAAAACAGTTTACAGACTACAAGTGTAAGGTGTTCTCACTGAAGTCCAGGAAGGAATTCTAAAGGCTGGTTTTTCATGCCCTCCTTGTGCTGTGGATGGGGAGATGAATGGGAAATCTTGGAAGAGCTGCTGAGCATTGAGTTGGAAAAGTATTTAAATGAAGAAAAAAAAGATCCTGATCTCTTTACTGGAAAACAGACATCCCAAGGCCCACTAGTCCCTACATTTACACCTTAAATCCCTAGGATTTAAGAATGTTTTCCTTTAAAACATGCCTGTCCTTTTAAATGGTTTTCTGAGTTTCCCTTCTCAGTGATACTTTTGGCAAAAATATCTAAGTTTTTTGGCAGTGTTCTTCAGGGGAAACAGTCTTAGACTATGGTTGATTTTCATGTCTTAGTCTATGGGTGATTATCATGTCTTAGACTATGGTTGATTTTCATATCTTAGTCTATGGGTGATTATCATGTCTTAGACTATGGTTGATTTTCATATCTTAGTCTATGGGTGATTATCATGTCTTAGTCTATGGTTGATTACGTGTCTTAGACTATGGATGATTATCATGTCTTAGACTATGGTTGATTTTCATATCTTAGTCTATGGGTGATTATCATGTCTTAGTCTATGGTTGATTATCATGTCTTAGACTACGGATGATTATCATGTCTTAGTCTATGGGTGATTATCATGTCTTAGTCTATGGGTGATTATCAGGTTTTAGTCTAAGGTTGATTATCATGTCTTAGACTATGGATGATTATCATGTTTTAGTCTGTGGTTAATTATCATATCTTAGTCTGTAGTTGATTATCATGTCTTCAAAATTATACCATTGCCTTGGCTGTTTCGTCTTATTACACATTCCTCCAATGCATAAAATTCTGATCAGAATTTTCTTATTCACTTATGTAATAATGTTTCTTGAATGACTTCTAAACGCTGGATAAACAGTGGTGAAGAAGGATTACCACTGTCATGGAGATTACAATGTAATAGGGGAAACAAACAAATAATCATGGAGCCCGCTGGAAGTCATAAAGAGGGAAAGAATTTTGAAAATTCTAGTACAAATCATGATTGTGTCGGAATAGAAAATGAGACCAGATAGCCTTTGTTTCCCAAGATTTCAGAAACACAGGTTACTTTCAGTTTGGAGCTGAAAAGTCTCTCTGAAGGAAAAATCAGATTAGAAAATATGGGGATGAGAAATCCACTGTTTCTGAACTTGGTTTCCTTAGTTTGCTGGTTTAAAAACATTTTTTAAATGATGCAAGTAAATGTGTAGTTGTAAATGTGTAGTTATAGTGCCTAGTAAATGTTGTGAAGGAAAAGTACCATGTGCGGTGGGAGGTGGCAGGGTGGAGGGGTGACAGTGTAAATGAAGTGGTGTCATTCACTGAGTTCCAGCAGTGGGGAGATAGAAGTCTGCTAAGCAGAGTCAGCGTCAGTGTGTGCGTGTGCATGCATGTGTGTGTGTGTGCATGTGCACGTGCGTGTGAGCAGGGATGCTGGAGGAGTTGGGCGCAGAGGAGGCATGGGTACTTCCAAATTGAGGAGCATTGGAGGTGGAAGTCGCTAGGATCATCCAGGCCAGGAGACGCTTGGGCACATCCCAGGGACTGTAATGTAAGCCCGTGCAGTTGGACTACAATGATGGTGCATGACGGTGAACACTTGGCCACAGTCGCTTTGTGCGTACGTGCGTGTGTGTGTCATGTTCACGGTGATGTGTGCATTAGGAGGCTGAACCACTGTGAGGAAAGTTGCAGATAATCATAACACTTGATCTAAACATGTCCGCATACGTCTTAAAAGTAAGGGTGACAGTTACTGATTAATACAGTGGGTCTTAATCAGGATGTATATTGAAATCCATTGAAATCTCCCTCTTTTTGGTTTCTGCAAGTATGCAGACGATGTGTGCTGCTTGTAAAATGCTCACGTTACACTGAATTAATAACTACATTAATTTAAGGCAATTTGGGGGTATGTTTCTCCTTCCCCAGGTATCACCAATCATTAGCAGTGATCCAGCGTGTACATTTTTAGACCTTTTAAGCATTCATAAATATATGGATACACTTCACAAAATACTTTTATATATGTAGAATTGTACTGCACATGACTTATACACCAGCACATGCAGACATATACATATATTGACATAATTAAAGATCCTTTGTTCTTTTTAATAGTTGTGTAGTACTCCAAGGTAGGCATGCTACATTAACTATTTACTGCTTACTGCATTAGGACATAGTTAGGTTGCTCCTGAAGCTTAACAGTGCGGTGCTACTTTGTGACTCGTGTGCAGATATGCCTTCTGGGTAAACTTCTAGAAGACAAATACGAGCTTTAAATTTTGAAAGATACCATCATATTGCCCCTAACCATTAAAAGACTGAACCAGTTTATGCTCTTAATAGATTTCCTCCAGACGTGCATATCATTATTTTTTTGATGCACTCATCCCTCCCCCAATCTCATTTGCATTATATTCCTTTTCATATCTCTATTAACTGTCGATATATGTTCTGTGAATTCCATGTTCACATCCTCTGCTGGCTCCGTCCCGGCACCCACCGTGAGCCGCCATCCACTCTTTCACAGGACATGCCTTCCCCCTTCTAATCTGTTCTCCACAACCTAGAGGGATCTCTTCAGATTGCCTCTGCAGTGTTTCAGCCCTTCCCTTCTCGCCTTCAGTGGTGTCCCATTGCTCTTGGGATAAAGAACACATTTGACCCAGCCTATAAGGGGCAGCCTTCCTTATAGATCTCAGGAGCCATTCCCCATAATTCCCCATTTATCTTCTTTCATTCCTCCTGATGTGCGGCTGTCCCTCCTCCTCAGAGCCAGTGTACATTGTCTCCCCTCTGGCCATGCACCCGACCCCCTACTCCTTTGCAGAATGAATGCCTGCTCACAGGGCAGAGCTTGTCTCAGCCCCTCAGGACACTCCCTGACTTCCAGATGAGGCAGCATCCAGTATACGATGCTTTTATGCATTTATGTTACCATATTCTATAACTATGCATCTGTTGGTGTGATTTTGTGGGCCTCCTCACTGGACTGCAAGCTCCAGGAAGGCAGAGTTCTTGTCTTTTTTGTTTGTCTGCTGTTGTATCCTCAGCGCCTGACTCAGTGCCTGAGACACTGTGAGGACCGTAAGCTCACCTGCGTCTGATCACTTAGCATTTGTGAGTGTGTCCTCTGTGTAAAGCCCTGTGCAAAGGCACTTTAACAGGAGCCGAGGAGTGAAAAGCATGTAGTTCTCATCTTTGAAGACCATGACCTCTTATTTGGGAAGTACAAAAAACACACACACATGTAGAAATAACTGTCCTCAGCTTTGAAGAAACACCTCTGTGTAGGACTCCAGTTTTTACTGGGTACATTTTTGCTGGCAAAGTAGGGCTGGAGCAGACTGACTGATTCTCGGTATGGGAAGGTAAGTTCTTAGCATATTTTTGCTCTTTGTTAAGCTAATTGCAGGATTAGCTTAAATATTCTGTCATAATCTTTTAGAAACTGGCAATAGAGTATTTTGAGTTATTTTGCGAAAGATGATTGCGTGTTAACAATTCAGTCAAAGGTGTGTAGTTGTAGGACATGATTTGTCTGTATGTCAGACACTCATCTGTATCGTGCAGATCTAAAGGATCTAGTACATTTAAAACAAGCTAAAAACCTAGTAAGATGCGATTCTTTACAATAAATGATGGTAAGTGGTTCCTGGAGTTAGGTGCTGCAGAGTAGTTTGTTTATTTGGCCTAAATGGTTAAGTATCAGTTACTGCTGCTGGGTCTGTGTCAGGTAAGAGAATATACACTGTGTTCGAATTTTCTTAACGTTAGCGTGATCTGAAATGGGATTGTCTCTTGTCTGCATGCCGGGCTTGTTTTCCATGCATTACAACTGCATTTAACCTGCTCTTTTCCTTTCCCTTCTGTCTTGGCATGCTTGCTTTCTCTTCCTGGACATCAGGAGCAAAAGCGTATAGATGGCACAACCCGGGAGGTGAAAAAGGTTAGGAAGGCCAGAAACAGGCGCCAGGAGTGGAGTATGATGGCATATGACAAAGAGCTTAGACCCGACAACAGGCTGTCTCAGAGTGTGTACCATGGAGCGTCTTCCGAGGGATCCCTGTCCCCAGACACTAGGTGTGTGTGCGTGTGCTCTCGCAAAGCCTCTGTGTAGTACATGGTTTTATCATATGCTGGGAACGCACCAGTGGCTTCGGTGTTTACATGGCCCATGATATGTTTCAAGAACTTTCCTTAAAAATTAATGATATGTATTTTTTTGACTTTGTATTAATACTTGAAAGTGGTTTCCTTTTACATTGGGTTACTTTGTATGATTTTCCATCACTCTGACTCAAGTTTATCGTCCCATTAACCTAGATGTAGTGTTTTTAACATCGATGCTAAATTTGGGCTTAGTAACTGCCAATGGCTTACATTTTTATTTTAATAACCATTTAATCCTTTCTCTCCCTTTTTAGCTTAGAATGCTGAATTCCCTTTGCCACTTGATAGCTAAAAATAATTAGCAGGTGGTAATTGATGTGCCTAAGACGGAACGTTAGTGTTCTTTTTGGAAACCTTTTCTAAGAGTGATAAGCAAAAGAGATAGTTATTTCTTCGGTTTACTAATCTTATGTATTCTAATTTCAGGAGAAGAATTCTGTTGGAGTTACTTTCAGAATTTGTGAGCATTTAAGTAAAAATATTCCTTGCAGGTGCAAATGATGTCACTAAGTCACATTTTTGCAAAAGGGACTCACAGAACGATAAAGACTCCCTAGTCAGTTTGTACTTGATTTTTCTCTGTGTGACCTCAGTGTCCAGCACAGAACCCACACACAGAAGATGCCTCGTTTTTGGTAGTCACCGCGCCCAGAAATACCCCTTCCCCGGAGGGACTGCCACTCGTTGGCTGGTTATGCTCGGAGGCAAGTTCTAGGCAGTTTTTCTGTACAAGCTGTTATCTACTCAGTACTAGGGAATTATTGGAGATGTAACTGAGCGATCACCTCAAGTGTGAATCTCTATGTCCGTTTATGTCCACAGAAAATAATGATGATGATTCGGGTTTGCTCACAGCTCTTAGAGTGAGGAGGAACACTTGAATATTATAGATAGCCCCCAACATATACTTTATTTTATAATACTCCATATATATTCTTATTTCAGTGGGTACAGATGGAAAAATGGTTTTTTTTTAATTCCTCAGTTGAATGATAGCTATTCATTCTAGCATCTGAGATTCAACTGTTCATGTTGGGTATAAAATCGATGACTACTGAGATTATTTAGTATTCTGCCTTTGTATTTATGTTGTTTATACTGATCTTCATTTCTCTTATTTTTCCTATTTCCTGTGGCCTCTTATTATCCACATGTACCACATAATAGATTAAAATTCATCATTGTATTTGGGTTCTGCCCCTTGATTTAGAATCTTTTATTTTTTATTTTACTAAAGTATATCACTTTTTCCTTATTGTAAAATAAGATGAACTTTTTATATTTGGAAGTTACAGAAAAAATTAAAATATTACCCATAATCCCATCACCCAGAGAAACTACCGTTTGCTTTTTAGCATATTTCTTTCTTTGGTCATTTTTATGTTTTTTTCTTACAAAGTTGAAATCATGCTCGATATTTTCTATCTGTTGGCTTTCATTATTTCATATTTATGTTTTAAGCATTATCTAGAAACATGGTTTTTTAATGGATATATGGGGGACAACAGTTAAACATAAATATCAGATTTCATGGCGCGTATATGATCTCTTCATGTAAGTAATCTGTTTTAACCCAATCCACATAAACTAACCATAAAACTTTGCCTTGTGTAGATCAGGATAAATTTAGGATGAGAATGGACATGGTTGCCTCCTGCTCTCTCTCATTACCAGGCAGTGTGAGCCCTCCAGTGCAGGAGTCCTTGTGCTCATCTCCTCCTGTTCTGCGCACCGTGCCACAGCTTTCCACAGCCCACTTGTCCACCCACGAGACCCCAGGAGAGTCTTTTGATTCTCCCCGAGTCTCTCTACTGCCTACCCTTTCCTTCCTTTCTCCACGTAGTCTTCTCTTACCACTTCTCTTTGCTGTGACAGATAATCAGGGCCGGTCATGACACTTCAGCGTCGTCCCTCTCATCTCCTCGTTGTTATGGCATCTTCTGTGGCTGACTGCTCCCTTCCCATGGGGGTCTCTGTCCCTCCAGCAGGCCCCTGACTCCCCACCTCTCCTCCAGCCTGCTGGTGCCCCCCCCTCACCGAGCAGCCCCTCTCAAGCCCACCCTTCCCCAGAACCCTGCCCTCTAGAACTCTCCCACTGGAGTTGTGGTTCTCGGATGCTCACTGTCTGCCCCTTACTCCTTCCTCCATCCAGTCTTCCCCTTTTTCTCGGGCTCCACTGGGGCTCTGTCACCAAGCCACTTTATGAAGGTAACAGTCTGAGTCACGCCACAGTATTTACAGTTTTTGGCTCCTTCTCTCCTCAGAAGCACTCTGCATTTTGCTCGATAACTTTGTTTCCCTGAGAAAGTTGTACCCACAGTTCGTGAGGTAGGCACACAGAGTCACCCATACGTCACCAGTGACTCCAGAGTTCTGGGTATTTATGTCTTTAAAATGTGCTAGATCTAAGACCAGGTCAAGTTCTTCCCCCATTAAAAATTTTTAATTTTAAATATTTCTACTTCCCTTGCATAGTTCAGAAGACATACCCCTAGCCACACCATAGTCTAGAATTTATACTGCAATTCAGGAGGGGAAAAGTGAGTTACCAGTTATTATTATACTGCAATCAGGGAAGAAAAAAAGCAAAAAAAAAAAACAAAAAAACCCAGCCTTTTGTCATTTAGGACGTTTTCTCTGCTGTGTGATGCTCCGGTTAGGGAAGCTACTGCCCGAGTTTCAAAGATGGAAACTTGGTTGGTGTCTTCCCCGCCCCCTCCATCCCCAATATATGTTTGCCTGTTTCCTCCAGAGAGAGAGACACAAGCTGACCCCTCAAAGAAGCCAGCAAATACATGTGAGAAGAGTAAGGACAAGAAGAGAGGAGTGGGAGAGAAGGAAAATGGGCATTGAGTTCATGAGTGACGCCAAGGAGCTGGCGCAGGCAGGGGGCGCCACCGAGGACACAGTGCCCAGAGGGTTCGTCGCGTTGCTCTCCCAGACCCCAGCCTCAGCTTGCCCGCCCTGCTTTGGCTTCCCTGACAGGTCACGCATCCCGGGAGCTGGCCTGTAGCCTGGACCAGGGCCCTGCCGCTGTCCTTACTAATGCCAGTGGCCTGCGTGGCCATGGTCCCTCCGGGGGCGGGGGGGTCCCTCTTCTCTTGTATCCTGGGACCTGCATCTTTCCAGGCTCTACTCATCTAATACCACATCTCCATTCCTTCCAGAGTTTCATGCTCTGCCGTGCAAAGAAAAGAAGCCCTTTCTACACTGTACCACATTCTTTCTCTTTTGGCTAAATACAGTCCTTCTGTTTACAAAAACTACAACCCACTGAATTGCATTCTTGATTTCTTCTGCTCTTCTTACTGTTCATATTTATCCAGTTCACCTGCCATTTTATAATTTCTAATTATATGCTGTCAGCTCCGTTGCCACTGAAATCCTCTGTCTTAGGTGCTGTGTTTTAATTAAACGGAATTTGTCTTGTAGCCTTCTTAGAAAAAAGCACGCTGAAATATTGCGAAAATGGGGCTCTGCTGTTTCCTGCTTGCTGATCTGTCTGACTCATTCCCTGAGTGGGGTGACTCTGAAGCCATGTAACACTGGGGCTTGCTGCTAACGTGGTCGTTACGTTGTTGCTTGGAAGCTCTCATGGGGCTGGCTGAGTCCACAGTAAAGTAAATCATTGTGTGATTTCTGTACATTGGCAAAGTTGTTACTCAAATAATATGCTTATGCCTGCTGGGGGGGATCTTTTTAACTGAATCTGACTTTCTCCCCCTCCCCTTCCCCGAACATCAGGTCGCATGCATCGGATGTCACGGATTACTCTTACCCAGCGACTCCCAACCACTCTCTGCACGCGCAGCCCGTGACCCCTTCTTATGCAGCTGGGGACGCACCACCACACGGGCCAGCAAGCCAGGCCCCCGAGCATGAGTACCGACCCCCCTCCGCCTCGGCGAGGCACATGGCCCTAAACAGGCCCCAGCAGCCGCCGCCGCCACCCCCACCACAGGCCGCAGAGGGGTCCCAGGCCTCTGCACCCATGGCGCCAGCGGACTACGGGTAACTCGGGACTCCTGTCCTCTACCTCTGCTTGCTGTCGTGGTGGAGTTTGCTGTGTGTGGTCTGAAACATTGAACTGGGGGCACCTGGGTGGCTCAGTCGGTTAAGTGTCTGCTTTCGGCTTGGGACACAATCCCACGGTCCTGAATTCGGGCCCCGCCTCGGGCTCCTTGCTCAGCAGGAAACCTGCTTCTCCCTCTGCCCCTTGCTTGTGCTTGCTCACTCTCTCTCTCTCTCTGACAGGTGGAAAAATAAAATCTTTTTAACAATTTTAAAAAATAAATAAAACTTTGAGCTGAATAATCATCCCTTAGGGGCCAGACGTGGCCAAGGGTCTCTGGGTGTAGATACTACCGGTTATGACCAATTCTGTGTTAAAATATTCAGTGTCACTCTGGTCCCCTTCTTCCAGATGGATCTCAGGTTTGTGTGTCTATTCACGTATGTACACTCTCTCATATGTACTTTCAGGAGTGTCTGAATGCATCGCTAAGCAAAGGCATTGAGAAAGGATGAAATGCTGATTTTGTGAACCTGTCCCAAGCCCTCAAAGCTCTGTATGTGTTCTGGGTGAACCACAGAGGGTTCTTGTCACAAGGGAGAAAACTCTCCAGTGAAGCCCCCCGTGAGCCCCCCTGCTTGCACTTGGCTATATAGTCCCCTTTCTTGATCTCTTGGTGCCCAGACCTCCTTCTACCCCCAGCTCATTTTGTTTTGAGTCACTTGAGTGACTCAATCCAAACACCCCCCAAAGAAAGACCCTCAGGCTGGAGTGTTTATTAACGTAAGCACCCACCTTTATTTTGATAGGCTGCCTTTTGTCTGCTCTTTTCTGAATTGACCGTAATCTTTAAAGAGTTAGCCCCTCCAGACGGTGCCTAGGAGAGTTGAGTGTGTTTCCATTAACGTGTATGTTCTTCAGTCCGGAGTGTGTCCCTCTGTTTTCAGACATTCTCTTCCATTGCTTCTCCTGAAGGGTCCCCAGAGTGTGTTCTGAAGCTCTCTAAGGGTCCAGCGAAGAGAGGGTCTGTGCTCCAGTTGGGTTTGGAGAACTCTTAGCGAAGTAGGATTCAGTGGAC
Source organism: Spilogale gracilis (assembly GCA_004023965.1). NCBI lineage: Eukaryota > Metazoa > Chordata > Mammalia > Carnivora > Mephitidae > Spilogale > Spilogale gracilis. Next base: position 105,511 of record PITA01000252.1, read on the forward strand.
TTCTTCGGTGTAGGACTTTTCAAAGATTTTTATATTCTAATGGCCACTGTGGGCTTGAAGAATTTCCATGGGGATGAGGTATAAAATACAGAATTTTCCAAATCTGAATGACCACAGGACCCTTGCAAGACAAGTCTGTGAGCCATCCACCTTTGAGATGCCTTCTATGAAGGACAGATTTGAATTGCTATTATAACCTTTGCAGGCGACTTTTATTTTAGCCTTCCACAGAAAGTTACTTTTTAAAAAGATTTATTTATGTATTTGAGAGAGAGAGAGAATGCAAGCAGGGGGTGGGGGGACGGGCAGAGGGAGGAGAGAGAGAATCTGAAGGAGATTCCGTGATGCACATGGGGCCCCACATGGGGGCTCAATCTCAGGGCCCTGAGATCATGCCCTGAGCCAACATCTAGAGTGGGACGCTTAACTGACTGAGTCACAAAGGTGCCCCAGTAGTTACTTTTTGAGTGGTTTTCTTTCTGGTTCATTTGGGAGATGAACTTCATCATAGTGAATAATGTAGACCTATAAAAATGACTGACCCAAAGTGTGGATATTTGCACCCTGCCATGTTGTAAGTTCAGAGGACAGTATGTATTGTGTTTGGGGGAGGCCTCCGAATTAGGTATGTTCAATTTGCAGAGGATGTGACCTTGTGGCCGTTCAATGACTCCGTGTGTTTCATCTCTTTGTTAGGGCGCTGCCGGCACAGATAATTGAGTATTGCAACCCCTCAGGACCTCCTCCTCCTCCACCACCCCCCATGATTCCTTCAGCACAAACTGCTTTCGTCAGCCCTCTCCAGATCCCCATGCAGCCCCCCTTCCCTGCCTCCGTGGGCTCCTCCTACACCACCCCTCCTCACCCTCCCACCGCTGGGCTCATGGTCACGGCCCCGCCACCTCCGGGCCCACCGCCTCCTCCACCTGGGCCTCCTGGTGCAGGCTCCTCTCGCTCATCCTCCCCAATGCACGGCCCCGCCGCAGCCGAGGCAAAGCGCCAAGAGACAGCACAGCCGCCCATAAGTGACGCTCGAAGTGATCTTCTCGCTGCCATTCGAATGGGTAAGTGAGTGTCTCAAACGCAGCGTCTCTAACCAGCTACAGCCTAGAGTTCTTCAAATGACCCCTCTCCACTGAACTGTTTTTTAGAACAGGGTTAAAGGACACTTGAGTTAGTTTTTTTTTTAACAGGAGACCTGTTCTTGCCAGTGCAAGATAAATACACAATAATAAAGTACTGAGAGAATTCAGGAAAGCTGTACTAGACTAGAAATAGATAATAAAGATGATCATTGATTAACTGGATCTTTTCTCTGCATTCTACTCTAAGGGTAAGTGTATAAATGAGAGAAGGTGAGCGCATATCAATGATTTAGTTTAAAACCTAAGCTGTGTCCTAGACTTTCTGTATTTTTAGCTTGATGTGCAAAGCCAATAAGTTTTTCAACATTTATTTAGCAACAAGATTCTTTAGTTGGATAAAAGCCCTACACTGAGCCCCAGAATGTGAGACATACAGAAATAGAGCCTCTCTGGTCAAATAAGGATGAAGGAGCCTAGACGCTCCCCTGTTTTGGCATCCTGTCAACACTACACGTTAGCCATCTGCTCCACCCGTCTATTCTCAGCCCTGGGGCAGCACACATGCTGGTTGGTGTCACTGACAGGGTCTACAGATGTCCTAGGAGCCCCTCATTCAGTGGGGAGCTGTACCATCCCTTGGTCACAGCCTCGTTGTTTCCGCCTGGAAGGGAATGAGAAAGGCAGCACTGATGTCCTTCCCAGGACTACTGGGACATTACTCCCTCTGCTTTTTGCTTGAGTGCCCCCAAATCAGACCTGACTGAGTGTGACACACGAGCCCAGCCTTCTCATATGTCTTCAGCGTCACTGACACACTTTGATCTTGTCAAGAAAAGAAGTCCCAGGGCTATGTGACCTCTCTGATAACGAATTTAGGGTCATAGTAGGACAGTGTTTTTGGTTTTGGTTACCAAGAGAACCCTGTCCAATAAAAGCGATCACATAACCAAGATCTAATCATGAGGAAACCTTCAAGGAGCCCACATCAAGGGACAGCCTACAAAGGCACTGTCGTCAAAATCAGAGAACACAAAGCCTGAAGAACTGCCCAGATTAAGGGACATTAATGAAAGACAATAGTCAATGTAATCAGTGTTCCCATGTTGGACCCCAGTCCTGGTAGAAAACTTTCTGCTGCTATTAAGTCTACTGGCAAAACTTAAATAAAATTTGTAGAATAGATGGTAGTATTATATTTATGCTAGTAGCCTGATTTTGATCATTGTCTTTTAGGAATTACACATGAAGTGTTTTAGGGGCAGAGGAACATTATATGCTACTTATTTTCAGATGGTCCAGTAAAAAGTATGTGTATAAGCAAGAATGATAGACAAGGTTGCTACAACAGAGTGGTCAAGTGTTATCAGTTGGGGAATCTGAGTATAGTTTTTATGGGGATGTTTTCTGACTCGTCTTTCTTTTGGTGGGGAGAAGGGCAGAGGGAGAGAGAGAGAATCTTAGGCAGGCTCCCCGCCCAGCACGGAGCCCAACTCTGGTCTCTATCCCACAACCCTGAATCGTGAAATTGTTTCAAAAGAAAAACTTAAAGAATTAACTTTAAATTATCTTTGTCACCCACTGTTACTTAATAAGAAAGCAGACGATCGCATTTTGTATTCATTTTAGGAATAATCGGTGAAACAAAGATCTTGGCTACCGCCCCGCAGTAGCCAAAAGCTGTTAGCCTGAAATGCTGCTTTCCAAACCTTTGGGTTACAGCAATGTCCACGAAATGTTCATGATAGAAGGGTTCCGCGTTTGTACGCTCCACTATGGTAGCCACGAAGCACAATAAATTTACCCTTAATTATGTAGTGGCTACCCTAATGGAACGTATAGCTCCAGAATTTTCTTTAATGATGTTCATGTGCCCCGGAATTCTAGGTTATTTTAGCACGTTACTACAAATAGCCTTACAACTTAGTGTTTGGGTTTTTGTTGTTGTTTTTTTGTCACGAAACTTCCATTTCCCAAGCTTTTCTCATTTCAGGTTTCTAAAGCCTTTTACGTTTGTTCTCAGTGGGGGGGGGGGGGCCTAAATTGACTTACTAGTTTTCCTTAATTTGGAGCACGCAGAGGGATTTAATTCTCCCCTTCGGGTTGCGCCCCCAGGGATCCAGCTGAAAAAGGTGCAAGAACAGCGCGAGCAGGAGGCCAAGCGGGAGCCAGTTGGGAACGACGTGGCCACCATCCTGTCCCGCCGCATCGCCGTCGAGTACAGCGATTCTGACGACGACTCGGAGTTCGACGAGAACGACTGGTCCGACTGAGGCGGCGCGCGTGCGCAGCGGGGCGGCTGCGGTCGGGGCGGGGGCGCCGCCGGGCCACCGCGTGTCGCCGTGTCTTGAAAATTTTAAGTGGTCTCAGCACCCACATAGTGGTATTATAATCCTGTAGCTTAGCAACTTTTGTATTAATAATGTGATATTGCTTTTGCACATCCAAAAGTTCTGGGGTTTTTCAGTATTTACTGTGTAATACTTAAGTGCCACTAAACATAGCAAATCGTGCCGCCCCCGAGGAAATGCGCTGTAACTACCGCATCGTCCCGAAAGCACAACCCCGCTTCCTCTTTCTTGGCCCTGAGAGTACTTAGTGCAGTTCGGGTTTCCTCTCCCTGATCACCATGCTTCTGCAGGCTTGCCGCGTGTTTGTGAAGCTGCCCGGTTAACGACCGTGTGTCAGAGTGGCGTCTTCCAGCCAGCCCGTCATACCGTTCCGCCCCGTTCTGTTCGTTTGTTTCAAACGTGTTTCCGAAGAAGTTGGCTCTAGTGGGAAAGATAGGCCAGGTCGGGAGAGTCGAGCGTCGCTGCTTCCGGTCCTCGGCTCGGCCGCGGGAGTGGGAGTCGGAAGGTTCCGTGGGACGCCGTCGTGGCCGCGCTGGTGGAGCGGGAGCCCGGAAGGGCCCTTTCCGGGCCGGGCTCCCTGCGGGCTGCCTCGCTCGAGGCTGGGCGATGCTGCCCAGAAGAGGCTCCAGCAGTGCGCGGTCACGCATATGGAGAACAGGGTTCTTGGGCCCTCGGGGCTGACCCTGGGAGCACGCCGAGCCCCTAGAGCCCCGGGGCCCGGCGGCCAGCGCAGCACGATGGGCGGGGGCCACCCGGTGCAGAGGAGCCTCCCACCCCGGCCTGTCCCGGAGCCTCCGCGCGCCCCCGCGAGGGCTCCCCAGGGCACCTCGCTCCCCTAGGCCTGAAGTCCAAAAGCTTCGGTTTTAGGTGAAAGTAGATGCTGGCCGCTATTCGCTTTTCCTGGTGCTGTGGCCAGACTAGGGATCCGTCCCCGAGGTAGGGCCTTGGCCCTGCCCCCAGTGTGGCTGCTGCAGATCACTTTCCTTTCGCCTCGGCCCTTCCTGCCGCACTTGCCGCGCGGCGGCCCGAGAGCCTCGGGTCTCCCTCCCGCCCAAGCCGAGCCCCGGAAACTCCCGGACGGCGGCTCGTTCGGAATGGGTAAAATGCCCCCGGGCTTCGATGATAGCTACGACTTCACAAGGATTTGCTAAGATCCTTCACTTACTAGGGGTTCTTACCTACCTACAGCCTTTCAAGCGGATGGCGGTTCTTTAGGACTCTGCGTGATGAAGGAGCCTTTGGCTCAAGACAGAGTTGTCTGGTCCGTGGTAGTTGTCTAAACAGGACCGTGACCCGTGGAGTTTTGTTAATGAGTCCTCCTGAGGACGTCAGCGGCACCCCCAAACCACGTCCCTGTGTCCCCTAGTGGACGTCCATTTGGCTTGTAGGCAGTCATCAGATTAAAGCCCGTAGTTGGGTTTTACTCATACAGACTTTGAAACTCTGAAAAGCCTAATGTCTGCATCCCCTTCCCGAGACCATGCTTCTTCTGTGAGGTTACCTGAGTCTTTTCAACCGTACTAGCTGTTGGGACACATGCTTCTCAAGTTTCTGTTTCTTGGAGCTAGTCACCAGAATTTTATTGAATGTAAGTGGTAGTTATTAATGGACTTTTAAATTTCTTTCTTTGGTTTCTCCCCCCCCTTTTTTTAGCATAAAGGCCTCCTGTGTTGGCATTATTCTTGGGACTTTTCCCATTTGTAGTCTGATTTTATCTTTACTACAGTATTTTGTTTTTATTGTTACTTTTCGAATTCCTTGTATAATTCTAGGACATCTATTTGGTAACGCTTCTTTGTTTTTTTATGTCCCGTCTGTTCTCAGGATGAAGAGAACACATAAAGCTACTATCCATGTCAGAATTTCTTCTATTTATATCTTATTACAATAAAATTACTGGCACTTTATTCATAAATATTCATAAGTCTATTAATTATTAGTTGTCTTCCTGTAATTTAACCAACAAGTTATTTTCGACTTGATTTTCCAACTAGTGAAAAGCTTTTGCCCTAATGTGTTGCATAGCCTTTAAAAGAATGAAAAAGGACTAAAATTCAATTTAGATTATTTTTGCAGTATTTTTCTCAACAAACCCGATTTATTCTAAAATCAAATCCAGACTGTTTCTAATGTGCTATTACATGAAAAGGAAAAGTGAGTATTTTGGACTTCTGGCTTTTGTTTTCAAAAATTATTTACCAAAACAAAAGGAGAAGAACATTTAAAAGCATATTTCATATCTATGGATTTTACATTTTAAAGTAGTAGTTATATATTGTAAGGTTATTTTAAATTGCCCTCAGTTTTTTCCCCCATGTGTGATTTAGATTAATTTCTTACAGGCTTTTTTCTCATATCATAGATTAGGTGGAGGGGATGAGAAGGTTACTCAGTAGTACACATTAGCTACACAAACATAACGTGGTTGGTTTTCCATTGTTAACCCAAACCATGAGATTTGGTACACTTATGTTTTTCTTGAATGAAAGTATATGGTTAGAAAATTAACATTTTCATTTCAGTAAATTTCTAGAATATCAAAATCTTTTCTGAGCACCAAGTGGCTAGGTTGTGAAAGTTTTGTAATAATTTGCAACTGGAATACATGATACATTTTAATCCATCAAAGACTAGTGGGAATGTATCAGCCAGAGTAGCAAGTAATTTTTATTTTATAAATCACAGTATCTGTCACCTTGCAGTATTACCAATGCTGTTGTAAATTGAATTTAAAGTGGTATTAAAAAAAAACAACTTCCTGTTAAACAATTTTTATCTGTTTGTATATCTTACTATAGATTATGTACAAGTAACATCTAAATAAAATTACACTTTTAACCCTAAAAGATTTTGCTCATTGATAACAGTGTTGTATGTTTAATCTTTTTTGGAAGGGAGAAGTTGGGCATTGGGCTGAGGTTTTTTTTGTTCTTTTTTTTTCAGTGTTCCAAGATTCATTGTTAATGCCCCACACCCAGTGCTCCATGCAATATATGCCCTCAGTACCCACCACCAGGCTCTCCCATCTCTCCATCCCCTCCCTCCAAGACCCTCAGTTTGTTTCTGAGTCCAAAGTCTCTCATGTTTCATTTCTCTCCCCGAATTACCCTACTTCCCATTTCCTTTCCTTCTCCTACTGTCCTCTATATTATTCCTTATGCACCACAAGTAAGTGAAACCATGTGATACTTGACTTTCTCTG
>PITA01000252.1:112245-133065 GCA_004023965.1 Spilogale gracilis
AGTCCAGTCCATGTTGCTACAAAAGTTGGATATTCATCCTTTCTGATGGAGGCATAGTATTCCATTGTATATATGTACCACATCTTCTTTATCCATTCATCTGTTGATGGGCACCTTGGCTCTTTCCACAGTTTGGCGATTGTGGCCATTGCTGTGATGAACATTGGGGTACATATGGCCCTTCTTTTCACTACATCTGCATCTTTGGGGTAAATACCCAGTAGTGCAATTGCAGGGTCATGGGGTAGCTCTATTTTTAATTTTTTAAGGAATCTCCACACTGTTTTCCAAAGCGGCTGCACCAGCTTGCATTCCCACCAACAGTGTAAGAGGGTTCCCCTTTCTCCGAGCCTCTCCAACACTTGTTTCCTGTCTTGTTAATTTTGGCCATTCTGACTGGTGTAAGGTGGTATCTCAGTGTGGTTTTGATTTGAATTTCCCTGATAGCTAGTGATGACGAACATTTTTTCATGTGTCTGTTAGCCATTTGTAAATCTTCTATGGAGAAGTGCCTCTTCATGTCTCTTGCCCATTTTTTGATATGTTCATCTTCTTTTTGTATGTTGAGTTTGAGTAGTTCTTTATAGACCTTGGATATCAGCCCTTTGTCTGTCGTGTCACTTGCATATATCCTCTCCCATTCTGTGGGTTGTCTCTTTGTTTTTTTGACTGTTTCCTTTGCTATACAGAAGCTTTTTATTTTGATGAAGTCCCAAATGTTCATTTTCGCTTTTGTCTCCTTTGCCTTTGGAGACGTGTCTTGAATGAAGTTGCTGTGGCCGATGTCAAAGAGGTTACTGCCTATGTTCTCCTCTAAGGATTTTGATGGATTCCTGCCTCACGATGAGGTCTTTCATCCATTTCGAGTTAATCTTTGTGTGTGGTGTAAGAGAATGGTCTAGTTTCATTCTTCTATACGTAGCTGTCCAATTTTCCCAGCACCACTTATTGAAGAGACTGTCTTTTTTCCACTGGATATTTTTTCCTGCTTTATCAAAGATGGTTTGACCATAGATTTGTGGGTCCATATCTGGACTCTCTACTCTGTTCCATTGGTCTATTTGTCTGTTTTTGTGCCAGTACCATGCTGTCTTGGTGGTCACAGCTTTGTAATAAAGCCTGAAGTCAGGTAGCAAGATGCCCCCAGCTTTGTTTTTCTTCTTCAGCAATTCCTTAGCGATTCGGGGTCTTTTTTGGTTCCATATAAATTTTAGGATTATTTGTTCCAACGCTTTGAAGAATGTTGGTGGAATTTTGATCGGAATGGCATTGAAAATATAGATTGCTCTGGGCAGTATAGACATTTTAACAATGTTTATTCTTCCAATCTGTGAGCATGGAATGCTCTTCCATCTTTTTGTGTCTTCTTCAATTTCTTTCATGAGTGTTCTGTCTGTAGTTCCTCGAGTACAGATCCCTAACTATTTTGGTTAGGTTTATTCCTAAGTATTTTATGGTTTTGGTGCTATAGTAAACGGAGTCTATTCTCTGATTTCCCTTTCTATATTTCCATTGTTAGTGTATAAAAATGCAACTGATTTCTGTGCATTGATTTTGTATCTTGCCACATTACCGAATTGTTGTATGAGTTCTAGTAGTTTGGGGGTAGAGTCTTTTGGGTTTTCCACATAGAGTATCATGTCATCTGCAAAGAGAGAGAGTTTGACTTCTTTGCCAAGTTGAATACTTTTATTTCTTTCTTATTGTCTGATTGCTATTGCTAGGGCTTCTAACACTATGTTGAACAGTAGTGGTGAGAGTGGGCATCCTTGTCTTGTTCCTGATCTCAGAGGGAAGGCTGCCAGTTTTTTCCCATTGAGAATGATATTTCCTGTGGGTTTTTCATAGATAGATTTTATGAGGTTGAGAAATGTTCCCTCTATCCCTATACTTTGAAGAGTTTTAATCAGGAATGGATATTTTATTTTGTCAAATGCCTTTTCTGCATCAATTGAGAGTACCATGTGGTTCTTCTCTCTTTTCTTATTGATTTGTTCTATCACGTTGATTGATTTGCGAGTGTTGAACCACCCTTGTATCCCTGGGATAAATCCCACCTGGTCAATCTTTTTAATGTATTGTTGGATCCTGTTAGCAAGGATCTTGTTAAGATTCTTGGCATCCCTATTCATCAGAGATATTGGTCTGAAGTTCTCCTTTTTGATTGGGTCTTTGTCTGGTTTGGGATTAGAATAATGCTGGCTTCATAGAGTCTGATAGATAAAATCTTTAAAAAAAAAGAGTCTGGAAGTTTTCCTTCTGTTTTTATTTTTTGAAACAGCTTCAGGAGAATAGGTGTTATTTCTTCTTTGAATGTTTGGTAGAATTCCCCAGGGAATCCGTCTGGTCCTGGACTCCTGTTTTTTGGGAGGTTTTTGATCAGTGCTTCAATCTCATTACTAGATATAGGTCTATTCAGATTGTCAATTTCTTCCTGTTTCATGGGCTGAGTTTTTAATAAAATTTTCATTTTGAGATAGCAAAAGATACCACTCTGATTTCCATTTAAATTTCTGCGTAAGTTTTGCATATCTAAGAGTTCAGAATGGATTCTGGGAGTGACTCACGCAGGGGAAGCACTGGCATAATTAGAAAAAAAACATTCTGGCAGCAGGAAGCCGCGTACTCAGATGAGGCCTCTTGGCCACATCTAGTCTCAAGAACAGTGATGAATACTCTGTACTATTCATTGCCTATGGGATGCTTTCATTCAGCCCTTATGATAACCCTTCAGAATGCGCATCCTCTCTATTTCATATATGAGCAAACTAGCATGAAGTTAAGTTGATGGTCAAGGTCTTGTTTGAGGTCAAACTGACTCCACCAGTGGAGCAGGGGGAAGCCATACACATGGGGCCCGACAGGAACTGAGTCTCGGGGAGGTCAGTGGCCATGTTTGGTAAAGCTGGCTGGAGTGAGCTTCCGGAACAGTTGCCTCTGAGTTGCCTGTGCCCACCATGTCCACCTCCCACAACCTGCATCTCCTGGGTCCCGGCTGGGTCTCCCCACAGCCTCCCCGACCGGGCGGAATGTTGCAGGAATACCGTATGTGCCTGCACCTTTGTACCCCGAGAGCACGTGGCCAGTCTCTTAGACCCTGAGCAGCCCCTTGTTGAAAGACTAGGTGAGTGTGTGGATGTCTGAGTTACTTTTTTTTTTTTTTTTTACCAAAATAATGAATTGTGTGCAACTTAAAATAAATAAACAAACTGACCAGGTAACCTGTATTTCCCCCTTATTATATACTTGTCATTTGATGAATAAGTAGGTCCTGCTTTATTTGGAGGTATTTCCTGCAAGTCTGAGCTTAGGCAGGTGTGGGGCCCCTTATTTACTCTTATGTGCTATTTATAGCACTGTGCCTGGTGCTTGATAGGTTGGTAAATATTTGTTGGGTGGTTGCTTGGAAGGCAGAGGGGGAGGCTTCTTCATCAATAAATACGCGAAGGCCGAGGAAGAACTCGAATGCAGTGAGAGGGGTAGACCACCTAGGACAGCGCCCGACACTTAGCAACCGCTCAGTAAATGGGAGCCGCTACCATTGTCAGCAATTCACTTGGGGAGCTGGAGGCCAGGCCCAGCCCTCACGGAGCTTCTTGTCTGAAGAGAAAGACAAATGTGAAATATTGTCAAATAATTTTAGATCATTTTACATGTAGTTTAAGGGGTGGTGTGAGGAGGGCCCAATCTAGTCTGTGGGCCGAGAGGAGCTGAGGTCTAAGAATGAACAGAGCTAGAGGTTGAGGGAAGGGAATGGAGTTTCTCAATCATGGGACAGCATCTGCATCCCCTAAGGTAGGAAAGGCAGTATGGCTAATAAGGGGAACAAAGTATTAGAGAAATGGAAGAAGCGAGGAAGAGGGCTGTCATGAGACCATATACAAAAATGGTAGACACCTTCCCATGTCCAGCCCTCAGGATCAAGGGAGCTTTTTGATACCACGTGGAGCTAATACCAACGTACAGAAAATATCTTCCTATTTGCAGCCTAATGGTTATTCACTGATTGTGACAGCCTGGGGCCTTAGACTACTGGTATATTTAGAAGGGACCTCAGTGTCTAACTAGGCAAACTCCCTAGCGTTAGAAATGGGGAAATAGGCCATCACTCACATTGCTTGGGGCTCCAAGCTTGGTCTCTTAGTTCTTGAGTTTCAAACTAAGGCCCTTCTGTTCTACATAACAGAGTTAGGTAAGATCAGGAGTTAGGTAAACATCCCTCCCCTCAACATTTTATTATGAAAAAACTGAAAGCTACAAGAACATTGTTTAGTAAACACCCATAGAGCCATATTGCTCCATCTAGCCATCCATCAATCCACCTTACTTTACACATTTCAAAGTAAGTTGCAGTATACTCACCTCTGAGCACTTCAGTATACATACCATGGTTCAATACTTATAGATAATATTTAATATTTTAAGGTAAAAGAGTAAAATGCAATATCCTAAGTATACCATTTGATGAATTGTGACAATGTGTACACTCCTGTAATACCAATCCCATCAAGACAGCATCGCTGTGACCTCAAAGTGTTGTTTCATTCCCTTTTCAGAGTCTGCTCTCCTCTGTCCCAGTCTCTGCAGCAGCCACCTTTGTGGATTTTTTTTAAAAACTATAGATTGATTTAGCCTGTTGAAGAATGTCACATAAATGGAATAAAGCAGTTAGTACCGTTTTATATCTCTTGTTTTAAAAAAGATTTTCTTTATTTATTTGAGAGCGTGGAGAGGGATCACGAGCAGTGGAGAGGGGTAGAGGCAGAAGCAGACTCTTGCTGAGCAGGGAGCCTGATGCAGGACTGGATTCTAGGACCCTGGGATCATGACCTGAGCTGAAGGCAGATGCTTAACCGACTGAGCCACCTAAGTGCCACACCTGGCTTCTTTTAGCACAATGTTTTTGAAATCCATTCATGTTATTACGTATATCAGTATTTTATTCCTTTTGTCATGGAGTAGTTATATGAACCCATTGTATGAATATATACCACAGTGGTTTTATCCATTCTCTTGATAAGACTTAATACAAGTCCTTTCTGGACATACCTGTTCATCTATCTTGGATAAATAACCAGGAATGAAATTGCTGAGTCATAGGCAGGTGTTATGATTAGTTTTAAAAGAACTTGACAGATTTGTGCAAAGCGGCTGTACTAGTTGAAACTCACCAGCAATGCTCTTCCACATGCTGAGGTGTGATTGTCTTTGTATTTATCTTGCTTTTGGGGTTCACAGAGCTCGAATCTGTAAACTTATGTCTTAAATGAAATTTCGGAAATATCTGGATGTTACTTTTTCTGGTATCTTTTCCATCCCTTTCTTTCTACCCTCTCCCTTTTACATTCCTATTACACATACGTTAGACCTTTTGAGATTGGCCCATAATTTCTTGATACTCTTTTGATTTAAAAATTATTTTTCTCTCTGTTCTGCAGATTGGATAATTTTTATTCATTTATCTTCAGATTTGCTGACTCTTGATTCCATCACCTAGAATTTACTCCAAAGCCCATCTAATAAGTCTTTTATTCTGACCTTTTATTCCATTGTAGAATTGCCTATTTTTCTTCATATAGCTTTATTTCTCTGCTGAGATTCCTTATCTGTTTATTACAAGCTTATTTTCCTTTACGTCTTTGAGTGTGGTTATTACACTAGCTCTTTAAAAATGCTTGCATGCTAATTCCAACATGTGGATCTTTTCAGGATCAGTGTCTAATGATTGCCTTTTCTCTTGAGTGCATGTCTAGTAGTTTGGGATTATATCCTAACCTTTATAAATACTCTTTCAGAAACACTGGATTTTGTTATGTTCTTCTGAATAGTAGTGATTTTTAAGGTTGCCATGACTAGAATTAAGCTCCCAACTCTCTCCACCCTGCCCTGTGATGGATGACAATAGAACTCTCAGAAGTTCGCCTAGCTTAGCCCGGTTGTGTTGCACTTGCTTTTGCTTACATCTGGTTACAGGATCAACCAGATATTTGGGCAGTTTTACACGGAATTATCAGATCCTCCTCTCTGTCTCTCCTCTCTAGTAGTCTCTGTCACTTTATCCCTGTTCTGGTCACTCTGAACTTGGTCCTCTCATTTTTTATGCCCATAGGAGTGTGGGGTAAGCCAGCAAATCTACAGGTGTTTCTACTCAAATCGCTGCCCTGCTTGGCTGGATGAAGCCTGTTCTCAGGCAAACAACAACAACAACAACAACAACAACAACAACAAAAAACCCACTAAAAACCAGAAATGCATCTGATGATTTTCCTTCTGAGCCTAAACCCTCTGGGGTCCTGACTTTGATTTCTCTCTAGTGCTTTCAATACTTATAAAGTGAATTTTGTCCACTAATTGTTATCTGTTAAGAATTGGTCTGGACAGGGCTACTCCTGCATTCTCCGGAACCTCATTCTTTATAAATATTGGATGTGATATTTATTTTTTTAAATATTTTAAAATGCAATTGAAAAATGCAGACTGTTATTGAGCACCGATTATAAACAGAGCACGGCTTCAATCTTTCTGCAAGGTGAACTTGTTTTTGCAGGGGCCCCGCATTAAAACTTGTGACATCTTTGGAGCACCTGGTGGGCTCAGTCTGCATCTCGGGTCATAATCTCAGGGTCCTGGGATCGAGCCTTACGTCGGGCTCCCTGCTCAGTGTGGAGCCTGCATCTCCTCTCCCTCTGCCTGCTTCTCTGCCTGCTTGTGCTTGCTCTCTCTCTCTCAAAAACATAAATAAGATTTTTAAAAAAAACTTGTAACATTTTTATTTAACTAAGTGGTGTCTAAAGATTGCATAGTGTGGTCTGAAGCACTTGCCATCTTCATCTCTTTTGTTTAAACTGTACAAACAGAACACAGTATCTAAATAATGTGGAGACTGAGACCACTCTTAACAACTACTGGTCTTAAATTTTGACATTCACCGAAGAACTTGGATGTGTTTCCTTGAGTGTTAAAAATCTAAATTTAGTAATAAATCTGTGCCAACAGTGATTTTTATTTTTTGCTCTTGGTTCAATTGAAAAGGAGGGCTCTACCACCTGTAAGTTTGAAAACCACTACTTGGCATCTTCACCACCTGATTTTCTTCTCTTTAGACCAACAAATAGTCACGCTGTGAGAGCACTTTGCACTGGGGTTCGATTCCACATTCTCGGACGACGCTACCAATACGGAGGCGTGTCAGGAGGTAGAGACGACCTACACACTTAATTTGGAGGTGTGAGTAACTTGTAGACGTATCTTGACAGGGACTTAGGCGATAAAGAGATTTGCTTTCAAAATACACTTTCTTCACAGAGCTGACATGTGGACATTTATTTGCCAAAATACAATAGCTCTCTGTGGTGAGTATTTGCATATGTCATCTTTCTAAATCCCGCACTGCGTTCATCCTGCACTCTTGCGATTTGAGTAATTGGCTTCAAATATAGCACCGTGATTACTTGGAGGTGGTGAACTGGTAGATGATTTACCGTGAAGAAAAATTAAGAAAATACGCCCCTTGAGAGCAACTGAAAACCTACCAAGTGGCACTTACCATGAAGTGACATTTAAAAGCATTTAATATTCTAGGATGTGCTTCAGCTGTCCTGGCCTAGAACCAGTTTAAACAGAAGTCAAGCAATTTGAGAGTGTGTAAGCATCACATTCTGGAAGTGTGAATATAACTTCGCGCTCACGTTGGCAAGATGAGGCGTACGTGACCGGTGGCTCCAAATGTCCCTTCTACCCTTTTGAAATCAAGACTTTACCATCGCAATAATTAAGTTAGGGTGTCATCTTTCGGCTCCTTTGAAATGTCTCTTAGTATTTCAAGGACCTAGGCATTCATTTGATTCGCAAGCTAGAGTTTCAACAACCTAAGCTGGGGCAAAGAGCAGCAGGGTAAGTCACCACCAGCAGGGGAGTTCACCGTTGAGAACCCCCCCCACCCCCATCACACCTCCCCCCCCGCCCCCACCTGTGAGCACCCACACGCATCAGCAGCCTTGTTTCCAGTTGACCTTGAGTGTTTGGCCCAGTTTCCCACTGCACCCAACTGCAGCATGGTCAGGGCTCAGGCCAGCCCTGTGCTCCCCGCTCCCACACCCCTTCTGGTTTCTGAATGGCTCTAGGTCACTTTCTTTTGTACATTGTCTCCCACCTGCACCGCTCTCTGGTAGGCCAGGCCCCTTCCGCGAGGCACGGACCCCACGTCCTGTCACTGTCGCATTCTTCTATCGCCCTTGAACTGCTAGCTTGCAGCCCCTTCCTCTCCTTTTCCCCAGGGCTTCCATTTCCTGCCTGGCCCAATCCCACGATGGGGGCTTTTGAGACAATACTGCAGATGGAGAAGCCCAAGGAAGCTGATAACGGAGTGAGCGCTATCAGAAATGGGTATAAAATTGTCTGCGCGGCGATTCCTCTGATCGCCACGGAGACAGCTGGACCAGAGTCCCCTTACTGCTTATCAGCAGGGCCCGAGTTCTCCAAAGGTTCCAGCACCATCCACATCAGAGTTCCCTGGGAGGCATGTTAAAACGGAGATTTCTGAGCCCCATCCCAAGCCTACTGCATCAAACCCGGAGCTGGGACCCTGGAACCCCCAATTCCTCCAGGAACTGGGAGTGATTCTTAGGAACACCGAAGTTTCAGGAACATCACCTTAGCCCCTGACCTTCCTTGGTGCTAGGAGCCCAGAGATCACCTGCAGTGATGCAGGACTGGTCAGCTGACTGATGTCACCGCTGGGACTCCATGCTGGGCGCTGGACCCCACGGCAGTCGGGGGCCATCGTCTCTCCAGTGCCTCTTGGTGGCAGGTGAGCTAGCCTGGGGCCCGCAGGGGTGAGCTGAGTGATGACACGGCAGCCGTGTTGGTGCTGCATCTGGTGGCCCAGCTCCAGGTTGCTTTTAGAGCGGCAGTCCCTTCAGGTCCAAACCTACCGAAGCTTCTCACATGTTTATCCTGATGGGTCATGGCTGCACAGTTCCTCTTCCGGCAGGTGGTTGGGATGTTGGAGGCCAAAAACACCAGTGGCGGGCACTCTAACCCCAGCCCCTGTTGGGACAGGAGCACCAGAGGAAGCATAAAAGAAAGCAAAGTACTTCGCTGATTTTCTCGGGGTCGTGCATGCCTTCCACAAAGATGCTCCGGTGGGGGCTGGCCGTGGTGGGTGATGCTGGGTAGGGACGCAGATAAGGAAGATTCCCTCTCCCCGCCGTGTGATCAGTTTATGGGGAAGCAGGCAGGTCCCTAAGCGGTTCCCTGCAGGGGACTCCCTAGGGGTGGCCTTGTGCATTTTGTTAAGGGACTCTGAATGGGAGACAGAATAAACATCCTTGAGTTGGCCCCACATCTAGGCATCATGGTTGTCTGTCCTCTACTAAGACATGGCCGGGACCGTGTGACCATACGAAGGACCCTCATCTGTGTTCACCATGGTGGCCCAGGACAGCGTGGGAAGCTGCGTGGCCATATGCACCCTCCCCCGCACAGCCGCTGGACTCGTTCCCAGCCGCGCACTGAGGAGGGAGAGACACGCTGCCTGCTCTGAGGCCCTTGCAAGGAACAGATTTTGTAAGTAGGTTAACACAAGCGTCTCCCTTCAGCCCTGGGGAGGACGGGAGGGGGCGCTTCCTGTGTTGAAACTCTTTCCCGTTGTTAACTAGGGAGGCGTAAGAGGTCAGCCCGGGGAGAGAAGGAGGGAAGTCCCACCCCTCTGCAGCGTGGAGCCACCAAAGAGGGCTGGGAGGATCCCGAGTCCCATTTAATCAAATCTAGAGTGACCCAGCTATTAGGCCCAGAGGGAGATGGCACTTAGTGCCGGACTCTCGGACGGGTCCCTTGAGGGACAGGTGATACCCAGTAAGAAGTGCTGTGTCCGCAAGGGCCCCGGGCACGTCAGCCAAAGAAACAACGTGCACGCAGGGCTGCTGGAGGGGGTGCCAGGACCGCCCCCCGGGGTGCATGGTGCGGAGAGTCAGCCCAGCCCTTCCCTGTGGCGGGTGAAGCCACAATGCCTACCTGCCCCGTCTGGATGAGGTGTCTGGGCCACCGCAGCCAGGTGGGAGGCCCGAGAGGGGGGAGTGCCACCTGGTCACCGCTCAGAGCCAGGCCTGTGCTAAGACGCCATATTTGCTGCCTGATTGAACACAGCGCCTCTGTGAAGCAGGAGCCGAGGTCATTCATAGGGGAGAGAACGGGGCCAGGTCATCTGCCCGGGGCTCCTAGAAGTGTGGCTCAAAGCCGGGCCTTCCGGAAGCAACTCTGCACTCCGGCTTCAGCTTGCCCTTCCTAAGCCACTGCGGGAGGACGGTGGTCGTCTGGTCGGCCTTCCCCTCGCGGGGCCACAAAGCTGATGGGGGGACTGTGACTGGGAAAGGGGAAGTCTTGCCTGCTGCCCCGGGGATCTCACTCAGGCCCCAAGGGCCCTCCCTGGCAGGAGAGGGAGGGCAGGCAGGGCACGGGTCTGGAGAGCTCTGCGCCATCCCTGGAAATGACCAAGGGTCCCACTGGAAGGAGGGCGTGCAGAAGAGGCCATGGCCCCTAGAATCACCCCGGGGAGGTGTCAGAGGGCGGGGTTCAGCCCCCACAAGGCCTCTGCAGAGCGAGGGCTCCAGGTCTCCGGCGACTGTGCAAGGCCCCGATGCAGGCTTAAAATGACCACCTTTGGAAATGTACCTTTGAAGGAAAAGCCTCAGAGGATGAATTCAGAGGATGAATCGGTTCTGAGCTCCGACCCTGTGGCTCTAAGAGGACTTCACACAGGCATCAGAAGCCTCCTGGACTGTAAGAGGCCAAAGGAACGGTGAGCTGGAACTCCTGTCTTCGCTCTTCTGTGCTGGGAGGACAGCAAGTGCGGTATAATCCCACACATCCCCACCGGGTGTAGGGAGGGTCCAGCCTCCCAGAGCAGAGGGCACAGACCCGCTAGCCCGGGGCGCCTCCCTGCGCTTCGGTGGATAAACACCGCCCCCCAGTGGCCAGACGATTAAGTGTTTCTCTCAAGACCAAGGGCACATCCGTTCGCTCTGCCCGCTCCTTCGTCCTTTCCATCAATCTTTCACTCCTTTGGGAACTTCTCATGCACTGTTGCGGGGAATGGCACAAAGTCTCTGAAGGGCAATTAGCAAATGTCTGTAGACATTAGAATATATCCACGACTGGGTGGATTTTCCAAAAATGTGACAACAGTATTTGCGGACCCAGATTGTCTTCCAGAACCTCACCGCTCAGTGTCGAGATGGATTCTGTTCCCCTCCCCTTGAAGCTGCGTGGGATTGGGGGGCGGCCTCCTGCACGCCTGACTTCCAAGGCCAGCTGTGGAGGGCAAAGAGGCCCGGCTCTCTCGGAATGTCCTTCCGGAGTCAGCCACCACGTTGTGAGGAAGCCCGGGCTGCCTGCTGGGGCCCCAGGCTCTGGTCCCCGCTAAGGTCTCAGCCAACAGCCAGGACGGTTTGCAGGCCTGGGATGCGCAAGACTTGATCAGAAGACTGGGCCAGCCGTGAACGCGAGCTCAGCGCCCGACCTCCCCCCTCACCGAGTCCTGCCAGCCGAAACTGCAGATCTGTGAGCAAAGACGAATGCCGTTGTTTTAGGTTACTCAGATTTGCGTGACTTGTTATTCAGCTTTAGAAATGGAGGCAGATCGCGTCCAGTACGAGGGACCCGTATCTATTTCATGTGCTTTGTTTGCCCATGTGCTAAATGATACATTCACCAAGGTTGGAAATAGCCTCCTGTTCTATTAATAGATTGTTAAGTTCTAACAGATGCACAATGGAGGATCCTGCAACCCTACTAAAAATGAAGCTGTTTTACGTGAAAGGGAATGAAAGGAAAAAAGCCAGGAGCGTATGTGCTAGTCACTAGATAAAAAGAGGAGCAGAGAACACATGTCTTTACTTATGTGAGCATAAGATGCTTTCAAAAGGATTTACAAGAAGGTGAGAGCATTATCTCAGGAGAGGGTACCTCGTTCCCAGGGGGTGGGGGTGGAAAGGAGAGGACTATTTTTCACCCTTCCAGGACCCGTACATTTTGTAACCTAGTGCATGCTCATGCCAAAAACATGGACTGTTTTTAAATGTATAAATCCTTTTTCCATATGCTCCACGTGGTGAGAGAGAGTTGAAGGACAGAGCTCCTGCTCACTGCCATATAGATACTATTGCTCTGCTAGCGAAGCAAAAGGGTAAAGCATGAGGGTAAAGAGCGAACCTCTACAGTCAGGCTGCTGGCGTTCAATGCGGGGCTCTGCTCTGTGACCTCGCAAGTTACGCAAATGATTAAGTCTCTAGATTCCCTCTCTGAACCGTGGGGGGTGGAAGAGGGCTTAGGTCAAAAAGTTGCTGAAGTTTTGGCAACTGGCTATTGATCTATTCAGATTTGCTGCTTCTCCGGCAACTGAAGTATTTAAAATTGTTACAGAAACGTTTTTCTTTCCCCTTCTATTTTTCTTTTATATTTTTGCTTATTTGAACCTCCTCTTGATTAGTTTTCCTGCTGGCTTGTCTATATTAGGAGACTTTTCAAAGAATCAGTTGTGTGGTTTTATTCATCTTCCCCTTATCTGTTATTTCACCTATTCCAACTCTTCTCTTTGGGCGCTCTGTTTGCTTGTTCACTTGCTTGGGTGCTTTTATTCTTTTTGAAGCTTGTTTTTAATTTTTTTTCTTTTCTTTTCTTTTTTTTCCGGGCGTTGCCAGAAGGAGCAGAGGGAGGAGAGAGAGAATCTCAAGCAGACTCCCTGCTGAGCATGGAGCCCGTTGCAGGGGATCACAACCCCAAGATCGTGACCTGAGATGAAATCAAGAGTCAGATGCTTAACCAACTGAGCCTCCCAGGCACCCCACTTTTTGGAGCTTATTAAATGAGATCAACTCATTTGTTGTTTGAAACTATAATTTTACCTCTAAATGTTACTTTAGCTTTGTTCTATGCATTTCATTTCAATGAAAAATATTTAATAATTTCCTTTATTATTTCTTTATTCCAAAGATTATGTAGTCATATTACATTTTGTTTTCAGTTTTTGTTCTTAAGGGATTTTATAAATTGACACTTTTGATGTTGACTTATTTTATCTAGGTCAGAAAATATAGTCTGACCTTGCTGTGAATTCCCTGGAATATGTCTCCTCTGTGGTTTTATATATAGTTCACATTCGTGAATGTTCTGTATGCATTTGAAAGCGATGTGAATCTTTTCTCTAATATTTAATTAGTCAAGATTTGTTAGACACATTAATCAAATCTTCTGTATATTTGGTTATTATTTGTCTGCTTGATCTGTTCCAAAGAGAGTATTTTAAAGTCTCTAACTCAATTGTCTATTATATTTTTTTATAATATTCTTTCCTTTGCTTTCTGATTTTTAAAATTTTGGCCTTAAAGCAGCTCTCATACTAAACTTGCTATATTAGCTTTCCTTTGCTTTATATTTGCCTGGAATTTGTTCAAAAACTAAAAAAAAAATATTTCTGTATCATTTGTCTTAAATGTGTTTCACAATATACATACCATATATATGTAGATATTCATATCATTCGTTATTTCTTCTTTTTTAATCTTTATAACTTTTAGATCATTTTCTTGCCTTATTGTACTATACTATATTAATGGGTTACTATAGTAATGGGTTATGTGATATTTACCATAGGTATGTTTTTTTAAAAAAACATCATTGGAATAATAAAACTCCCATCAATTTCTTTTCTCAATTTTGAAAAAAAAATCATAAGTAGATGTTGAATTTGACAACTGACTTTTCTGTGTTGATTTCAATGTTCTGGTAATTTTCCACCTTTAACCTCTTAGCTAACTATGTAGATTACATGATTTTGTTAGTATTTTATTTAGAAGTTTTGTGTTTATGTTCATGAGTAGATTATAATTTTTCTTTCTTTAACTATCAATAGATTTTTGGCATCAAGGTTATGTTTGCCTCATAAAATAAGCAAGAAAGTATTGTTTGCTTTTTTCTATTCTATCAAAGAGCTTGTTTAAGATTGGTCCTGGATTTAAGATGTGTAGAATCAAAGGGGAAGCCATGGGAGTTTGAAACTTTCACTGAGGAAAAGCTATAGATTGCTGATTCAATTATGAAATTTCAATAGGATAATTTAAGTTCTTTATTTCTTCTTGAGTCATTTTTGACAAATTATCTTGTTCTACAAATATGAGTATTCCTTCTAAATTTAGAGAAAAGGTTGCTCATTACATTCTTTTCTTATCTTCCTTTTTTCCCCAGTTAACTTTTTATATATTTATTTAACAAGGTGTTATCTTTAAAAATGCACAAGATGAAAAATATGTATGTACCCATGATATTTTATAAACTTGTATTATGCTATAAATTTCATTCATTTTTCTGTTTCTGTGTCTTTGAGTTGAAAAATCATAAATAAATAGAGTTCTTATGATCTTTCTTTTTTTTTTTTAAGATTTTATTTATTTGACAGAGAAAAACACAGCCAGAGAGGGAACACAAGCAGGGAGAGTGAGAGAGGGAGAAGCAGGCTTCCTGCCGAGCAGGGAGCCTGATGTGGGACTCAATCCCGGTTCTCCAGGATCATGACCTGAGCTGAAGGTAATTGCTTAACCAACTGAGCCACCCAGGCGCCCCTTATGATCTTTCTTAATGCAAGCAGCAACTATAGTAATTTCCCTTTGTTCCATCACTGAAATATATTTAAATATATGTATATAAATATAATTGTATTTAATATATTCATAATATATATTTACATATAATATAAATTCATATATAATAAGCCAATTTTCTATAATATATTTATAGATGATATTATATAATAATTATATATAATATATAATATTTGTATATTAACATTTATATAATATAATAAAATATAATATTTAATATATATAAATATGTAAGTATATTCCCTATTTCCATCACTGAAATAGGTGCATACATTCTCTCTCTTTTTCTGTATCTAGGCCCACTGGAGGCTTGCCAATTTTATTTGTGTTTTCATAAAAACAACTGTTAGCTTTGCCGTTCTTCTCTATTGTGTGTTTGTTTTTATTTTCTTTTTTTAATATAAATCTTTATTTTTAAAAAATATTTTATTTATTTGACAGAGAGAAACATAGCCAGAGAGGGAACACAAGCAAGGGGAGTGAGAGAGGGAGAAGCAGGCTTCCCGCTGAGCAGGGAGCCCGATGTGGGATCGTGACCTGAGCCGAAGATAGTTTCTTTTTTTTCTTTCCTTTTTTTTTTTTTTTTTTTTATTTATTTGACAGAGAGAAACACAGCCAGAGAGGGAACACAAGCAGGGAGAGTGAGAGAGGGAGAAGCAGGCTTCCCGCCAAGCAGGGTGCCCGATGTGGGACTCGATCCCGGGTCTCCAGGATCATGACCTGAGCCGAAGGCAGTTGCTTAACAAAGTGAGCCACCCAGGCGCCCCTATTTTCTTTTATTTCCACTCTGAATCTTAGTGATTCCTTCTTTCTCCCTTCTTTGGGTTTATTCTGCTATTCTTTTTCAAGTTTCATGAGATGGGGTCTTAGGTCATTATTTTTTAGGGTTCCTTCCCACATACATATATTAGCACTATGGTTTTCCTCTAAATGCTGCTGAATTAAATTAAATTAAATTCTGTTGGTTGTGACATGATATACAATTTGCATATATAAATTACGTAGAAGCATGTAGAAGCATGTTTCTTAGTTTCTGAATGTATGAGGATTTTATAAGCTTTTGGATTTCTAACTTTAGTTCGTGTAGTCCTAGAACACGTTTTGCGTGATTTCATGCATGCATGCTTGGATAAGTTTGGTAAGACTTAACTTATTTTTGATCCAGTATATGGCAAGTTGGGGAAAATAATGCATGTGAGGTTGTTGGATGCTATGTTTTATACTTGCCAATTGATTTAAGTTTTATGTATTGTCAATCATTACTGGTTTGTTTTAGTTTTTTTTTTAATCACTAGTAAGATGTGTTTAAAATAGCCCACGAAGAGAGCCCCTGGGGGGCTCAGTTGGTTGAGTGTCTGACTCTTAGTTTTAGCTCAGGTCATGATCTCAGGGTGGTGAGATGGGGCCCTGTGGGGCTCTCGCTCAGCTCAGAGTCCGCTCTCTCCCTCTCCCCTGGCTTGTTGGGCGCACTTACCAGATAAATAAATAAATAAATAAATAAATAAATAAATAAATAAATAAAATTAAAAAAAAATAGTCTGCCAAGAATTGGGACTAACATATCTCATGTTTGTATTTCCCATCAACTTTTCTCGCACATATTCTGATGCACATGATTAGGTTATGTCATCTCATGCCTTATTTATGTGATGCTTCCCAGGTACATATATGTCCAGCATTGTCCTAATTGCCTTAAAGGTAATTCGACTCTGTTACCCTCACAAGGGCAGGTACAATTAACATTACCACTTGCAGGTGAGGGAAACTGAAAACCACAGAGACTAAGTGCTTTGCCGAGGATCTCATACAGAGGCTGCCGCGCTGGGCTTTGAACAGGCTGACTCTGGAAGCTGTTCTTTAATTACTATTTTTTATTTTTTAAGATTTTATTTATTTTTTATTTTTTATTTTTTAAGGTTTTATTTATTTTTTATTTTTTATTTTTTAAGAGTTTATTTATTTATTATTTTTTATTTTTTAAGATTTTATTTATTTATTTGGCAGAGAGAAACACAGCCAGAGAGGGAACACAAGCAGGGGGAGTGAGAGAGGGAGAAGCAGGCTCCCTGCCGAATAGGGAGCCTGATGCGGGGCTTGAACCCTGGACTCTGGAATCATGACCTGAGCCGAAGGCAGACGCTTAACGACTGAGCCACCCAGGCGCCCCTGGAAGCTGTTCTTTTAATCAGACTTTTATAGACTTTCTGATGAACGGATTCTGTTTATGGCAGACACAGGCTTCTTCCCGGTAACTGTCTTTGCCTTAAATCTGTTTTGTCTGATGCATCATCCTCCACGAGCTTTGTTTTGACATCTTCTTGGTGACCCTTTCTATCCTTTTGCTGCTTTCCGTGTCTTCCTGTTTTAGATCTGTCTTGTCAACAAATATTTAGATGTTATCCTCATTCTGATACTTTTTGTGTTTCAAAGGAAAAAAGTTGGAATGTAATACGACTTCCTATATATGTTGTTTAAAGCTAACAGAGAAGGCCGTGCTTTCTTTCATTTCCTTTCTCTTTTTCCTTCCTTTCTTCTGTTCTTTTGGGTTGATCTTTTTGAATCATTTTTTGAATCATTTTTTGAATTTTTTTCTTTGGTAAATTAGAAACACGTACTGCTCATATTTTTTGAGTCATTACTCTAAGAATCACACCGTGGAAATTAATTTATCAAAATTTAAGGTTGAGCAATGATTTTTCTTAGAAGTAATTTAAAAATGTCTTTTTTAAGAGCCAGTGTGACATCCACATGGTCCAGTCAGCACATGTAGTGGCTGATTCATTCGAGATGATGTTCCAGTACATACTGCGTAATGCCAGCCCTCCTATCCACTCCTTTGAGACAATGCAAGAGCCTCCATCCCATGGGCCTCGCTCTTAGTCTGCTTGGGCTGCCATCATAAAGCACCATCGAACAGGGAGCTCAAACAACAGAAATTCAGTTTCTTGTGGTTTTAAAGGGCACCAGCGAGCTCAGGTATTGGCGAGCGCCCTCTTGGCTTGCAGATGGCTACCTTCTTACATGTGCCTCTGGTGCCTCTTCTCATAAGGGCACTAATCCATCATGAGGGCCCCACCCTCTCGGCCTCAATTCAACTCCCGCACGCCTTCTTAAAGGCGCTATCTCCAAATACCATCACAGTGGGGGTTACAACTTCTACTTGCAAATTTCAGGGGAACCCAGTTCAGTCTAGACAGTCTAACCCTGTCTCTGATTCCCATGTTTTTATTCTTTTGTTTTAACCTCATAAGATACTATTATTCCATACAACCAACGGTCTTTTAGATTTATCCCAGTATTTATCATTATAATCTTGGTTCATCATTTCTTTATATGTTCAGATCTTCCATTTGGGATCATTTTGTTTTTTTCTTGAAGGATGTTTGAGAATTCTCTTTCTTGAGGATCTGCTAATGGAAAACTGTTATGTTCATCTGAAAATATCTTTATTTCACCCTCCGTTCTAGTTAGTGAGGGACCGTCTGTCAACCCCAAACAGCACCCCTCCCCGCTCCGCCCCCCACATACTTCCTGCTGGAACGGTGTCTGGCCAGCGACATCCCTGTTTTTGCCAGCTGACTGCTTCTTTGGCTCTGCCAGGGGGCTCTCATTAGTCAGGGCCCATCAGCAACAGAAACTTCACCAGTATTTGAACAGGGATATTTTAGCATAAAGAATTGGGAAATAGAACAAGGCAAGGTAATTGCTAATAGGAGTTAGGTAGGGGGAGCCCGGAGGCAGAAGCTGCAAAAGAACAGCTACTATTTCATGGGGAGAAAGAGAGGACCCTGGGGGAACTGAGGACAGGATGGGGACCACTTCCAAGGCCGAGAAGGAATGACAAACCCCCAAAACATGCAAGCTTTCTGTGGCAAAACCCAAAACTTGCCCGAGCCTGAGCAGGCGCTGGCTTGTAGAAGCAGCCTGCCATTCCGGGAGGACGTGGGCAGCTGGAGCCTGCCCGCAGACATGGTCTGATCTGGCTAGAGGATGCAGAACTGGTGGGACTGTTCTAGAAGCAGCCCACTTTGCTAGAGGCTGTGAATGGGATAGTGCTGGCCTGCAGAGCTGGAGAGGCAAAGACCCAGAACAGCCAGCACAAGGTTGAAGAAAAAGAACAAGGTTGGACTGAGGGCATTCAACTTCAAGACTTACTACACAGGTGCAATAGTTAAGACAGTGTGGTATTGGGGGGGAAACAAACATAGAGATCCATGGAACAAAAAGAAGAATGCCAAAATGGATCCAATCAAGTTCTCAGAGTTCTGGAAGCCAGCAAGGCCAAGGTGAGGGTGCGTGGCAAGTGCGTGGTCTGGTGAGACCCCTCTTCTTGGCTCAGAGATGGCGTGTTCTCACTGTGTCCTCACATGGCGGAAGGGGCAGGAGGGATCTCCAGGGTTTCTTTGATAAAGGCAGGAATTCCATGCAAGAGGGCTCTGTCCTCATGGTCTAATCACATACGTAACCCAGAGTTCTCACCACTTAAGTTACCATAGTGAAGATCAGGTCTCCCCTAATGGGGGGGGGCACAAGCATTCAGTCAGTGGCACAGAAGAGTCAATTTATCTTTGACAAAGGAGCAAGGCAATGCACTAGAGTAAAGACAGTCTCTTCAACAAATGCTGCTGGAACGACTGGAAAAATTATGTGCAAAAAACATGAATCTAGACTCAGACAGTAGACCTTTTACAAAAATTGGCACGAAAGGAATCATAGACATAACAGTCAAAGGCAAAACTGTTAAACTCCTAGAAGATAACACTGAGGAGGTCAAGAGGACCTTGGTTTGGTGATGATTTTTCAGATTCAACACCAAAACCATGATCCATGAAAGAATATTCGGTAAGTTGGTGTTCATTAAAAGAAAAAGCTTTTGTTCTGCAAACTACACTGTTGAGAGAATGAGAAGCCAAGACACAGACTCAGAGAAAAAATTTGCAAGACACATACCCAAGGAAGGATTTGGAAGATAGCGGATAGTCGTATTTGCAATGTGCCAATCAAATATTTGAAAATTTGCTTTCCATTGTGGCTGGGGGAAAAGCTAGGGGAGCCCTGACTCTGAAGGAATGCACGTCTTCTGTGATGTGCAGAAGCTTATTGTTATTCTTCCCACGCTTGGATCTTTGCATTGTTCATTCAGACTTCCTGTCTTCCTTCCGCAAGTAACTACGCATTGCCTACGTGTTGCCAGCATTAGGCTAGGCCTGAGGAAACCCCTGGGAGCAAGTCTCCACACAGAGCTACCAATGTGCCTGCTCAGAGAGGAGGAAGATGAAGATCCTCCCGCCCCTGGGCTGGTGGGGTGAGGGAGGGGGGCTGGAGGGCCCTGAACTGCACAGGGGAGAAGGATGGCCGTCACATTCAGCCTTGGAGGGCTGAGAAGGGTCAAGCTGTCCCCTTTCTTGCAGGTGAGGGCGCTGTACTCATACTATTATCAGGCGTTTCCATTTCACCAGCTGTTCACAGAAGGCCTGCACTACGGCTCTCTTGCTCTGGGCCACGCCTGGAAGGAGGTCAGGTTCCCTTGGCGCAGGAAAGCCAAGAGAGTCTTGACTGAGCGTCTGGTCCAAGCCCAGAGAGGAAGGTTCAAGCGGGACCCCAAGTCCGGCAAAGCTACAAGCCCTGAGTGGGTATGTGTGCATGTCACTTGGCACAGGGACCTTCAGGGTGGCACCAGGGGCTGTGGGGGGAGCGCGATGCACCGTGAAGGGCCCTGACCTTGGACAGAGCTTCAGTCACTCATGGGCCTTCACTCACCGCACAACCCTGGGCCCGTTCCTGAGGCTCTGCTTCCTCCCCGCGGTGTGCTTGTGAGTGCCAGTGAGCCTGAATCTGGTGACAAGACAGGGCCCAACAAATGCCAGACATTGCTTGAGCCCTGTCATTACACTTGTTACCGTGAGCTTAGATCACAAGTGGGCCTTTCTGAGAAGCCGATTCTCAGAGAAGTTCCCAAGCTTTCCACAGGGGGTCAGTGGTGTCCAAGAGCACCTCGGAAGCTTCCCCGGGTGTCACTGTAAAAGGACAAGAAGGTAGGGGCGCCTGGTGGTTCAGTTGGTTAAGCCTCTGACTTCAGCTCAGGTCATGATCTTGGAATTGAGCCCTGGGCCCACTCTGCGCTCCATGGGGAGTCTGCTTGTCCCTCTGCCCTTCACCCCTGCTC
>PITA01000252.1:133165-172377 GCA_004023965.1 Spilogale gracilis
CCCCCCCCCCCCCCCCCCCGCCCCAAAGGCCTTTAGCTCTGGACCTTAAGGGGCTCAGATGCCCTTGACTTCCTCCATGAAGAGCCCGCTCTGGAGTCAGATGTTGCTTGCTCACAGGCCAGCTGGTCCCCGAGGTGCGCTGGGATATGGTTAATGACTGAGTCTTAAAACGGAGGATTGCAACAACCCTGATTTTGTAGCACTTGCCAAATTGTGTGGTGTAGAGCCCCACTCGGCAACCTCACGCCGGCACCGCGGCATCACCCGGTGCAGAGAGTAGATGTGCCCACGAGGGGGCAGGCTAGAGTCCGTGCTGCCCCAGGCTCCCCATAGCAGGTCACGCCTCCCCCGCCCCCGGTGCACGTGAGAGCACCAGGCAACGCCGGTGGCACAGTGTCTCTCATTAGGTGTGGAAGAAATGGGAACTATCACGGCTAATACCGCCAGGACGGCTTCTGCTGTCTTCTCCTCCACCCCCAGCCCCTCCGGGCTCGGGTCTCCTTCAGCTCCCGTCCTTCCTGCAGGCACCCTCTTCTGTTGTGTGGGCTACTGTGTGTTCGCAGGATCACCTCCCCCCCAGAGTCAGATGCCCCTGGAGCCGGGTGGAATCCCGCTCAGCCACTCAGTTGTTGCACAATCGTGGGCAAGTGACTTCACCCCCATGCCTTCCTCTCCGCGGGATGGGCACGATCGTTGGTTCCTGTTTAATAGGGTCGGAGTGGGGTTTGCGGGAGTTAGCACGTTCCGTGCTTGCATTCATGCTGACGCGAGGGTGAGGAGTCCTTACTGCGGGATCAGGTGAGGCCTCAGAAGCAGGGGGCTGCGTCTCCGGGCGCATCACGAAGCGTCTGCATCTTGTGGGTGCTCTCTGAAGGCTGGCCGGTAAGGCACGAAGGGGACTTTGCAAGACCCCTGGCACCCAGGACTGCGTGGACGGGAAACCGGGTGTGGCTGGCACCCGGAAGGAGGTGCGGGGTTGTGGAGCGGCCTCTCCACCCTCGCCGCGTTCCCGCAGCCTCCATCCCTGCCTCCCTTTCCCTCACCTTCCAAACCTGTGCTGTGAAGCTGGGGCATCGCTGTGGGCCCAGAAAAATCACAAAGCGCATAATAAGGCAGTCCAGTGTTGGAGCTGCGGGCTTATTGTAGACACAGAAGCTGGGGCAAGAAGTGGGCAGAGCAGCCGTGGGGGCCCCCTGTGGCCAGTGGGGTGTCAAGTGAGGGTGAAAAGCCACAGACTCTTTTTTTTAAGACTTTTATTTATTTATTTGAGAGAGAGGAAAAAAAATGGGGTAAAGGGGCCAGAGAGAAGCAGACTCCCTGCTGAACAGAGAGCCGGATGTGGGACTCAATCCCAGGATCCCAGGATCTTAACCTGAGCCAAAGGCAGATGCTTAACTGAATGAGCCCCCCAGGTGCCCCCAAAAGTCACAGAATTATCTACATTATGTGCTTTGGGATGTTGAAGGCTCTCTTGGGCAGGGGCTGGGAGAGGAGGGAGGGAAGAAGGCACCGATGGCTCCGTGTCCCCTCCTGAGGTCCTCTGCCCATGGCAGTGGAGGATTCTGGCTGTGGCTTCAGCCGCCTCCATCCCTGCCCCCTTTCCCTCACCTTCCAAGCCTTGCACCCCATTTGCATTCTTGAGTAGACACCCAGGCAGGAGACCATTTACCCCACCAAAGAGAGAAGCTGGTAGCTCCTGGTACATCCGAGATCCGTCCGAGGCACCCACTAGTTAAACGGCCAACAGCAGTTCAAGTAGAAGAGCAGAAGGGGCCCCTCTTCTTTGGGTCTAATAAACCCCTCTTTGTATAACGGACCCCCTGGTATTACGCTTCAATTTGGTGAAGACGTTGGAGCACTTTTCTCCCAGAAATGGAGGGGAGCTCATAAGTGCAAGCAGGCAGCCGGTACTGAAGGCAGGCTGTATTTATGCCATGAACGCCGCCAGCCTGGTGACTGTCGGTTTGGGACGCTTTTTATTCTGCATCAATGGTTTTCATTCTAAACATGTTACGGGCAGAAATCCCAAGTGAGTTGATTCAGTAACAACACAGCTCTGCCAAGAGCAAAGTGCACTGCGATTCGCCTAACGGCTTGCAAGACCTAGCGTCTTTCGAAGCTGAAATCCACCAGTGGAAGTGAATCGGCATCAGCGGGAAGCTGCCCCGCGCGGGTCGGTGAGTTCTGCGGCTGTCTCTGCGCTGGCCTCTAGGGAACCCACAGTCCTTTCTGCCCCTGAACGTGATCTCTTCTACTCAGCACACGAAGCCTCCCCGTGCTCCGGCCTTCCTGGCCGAGCACCCCCCTGATGACCGGTGCCAGTTCTCGGCATCCCCAGAGCCTGAGCGCATTCATTCTGCGCGGTCAGTTCCCCTGCGGGCGGAAGCCTCTGGAACATTCTGCAGGTGTGAACCGCCTCGCTGCGGGGAGATGGGCTTCCCTCCTCCACTGGGCACCCGCTGATCCCACAGGACTGACGGTCATCCTCCACCCGGCCAGGTGAGCAGCAACCTTGCTGAAGGAAGGTCCCCATAGAGCTCCCCCCGGGGCCGGGTCTCCAGTCCCATGACTCTGGTGGCTGCGATGTGGCTCGAGCAACCCTCCTCCCATCACCTAGAGATATAGGTGTATAGCGACACAGGAGCCTGCCCCATGCAAGATCACTGCTCCTCTCCCCATGTCCCTCGTATTAGTCAGGATTCTCCAGAGAAACAGTTACGCTAGCCTTTCAGTGTACATCGATCCCCATCATTTGTACTATTTTCTAATTGGAAGTTTGTACCTCCTGATCCCCTTCACCCGTTTCACCCACCCTCAAACTCCCCTCCCTTGTGGCAACCACCAGTCTGTTCTCTGTACCTATGAATTTTATTAGTCTGGTTTGTTTTCTTAGCATTCACATGTAAGTGAAATCATATGATCTTTGTCTTTCTCTGGCTGACTTCTTTGACTTAGCGGAATATGCTGTCTCCTGCATCCCTCCGTGTTGTTGCAAATGACGAGGTCTCATTATTTTTTTGGCTGAATGATAGCCTATCGACTCCACCACATCGTCTTTATCCGTTCATCTATGGGTGGACACTTGGTGGTTTCCGTATCTTGATTATTGTAAATAATGCTGCAGTGACTATGGGGTGTAGATACCTTTTCTAATTAATGTCTTCATTTTGTTTGCGCAACATCCAGTAGTGGAATTACTGGATTATATGGTATTTCTATTTTTAATTTTCCATACTCTTTTCCACAGTGGCTGCCCCAGTTTGCATTCCCACCAACAGGGCACACATCCTCCCCAACACTTGGTATTTCTTAGGTTTTTGTTTTGTTTTGTTTTTTATCCTGACCATTCTAACAGGTGTAAGGTGATATCTCACTGTGGTTTTGATTTGCATTTCCCTGATGATGAGTGATGTCTTTTCACGTATCTGCCATCTATATGTCTTCTTTGGAAAGAACATCTACTCAGGTCTTTTGCCCATTTTAAATTGGGTTATTTGTATTTTTGGTGTTGAGTTATATAAGTTCTTTTCACATATTTTGGTTATTTGCCCTTTATTGGATATGTCATTTATGACTGTCTTCTCCCATTCAGTAGGTTGTCCTTTCATTCTGTTGATGGTTTCTTTCACTGTGCAAGTTTTTTTTTTATTTTGGTATAGTCCCAAATAGTTTATTCTTACTTTCTTTTCCTTAATTTTCCATTTTCTTAAGGGTTTTTGAGATTTACTTCTTCTTTTGGGGGGATGGGAGTAGGGAGAGAGAGAGGCACAGAATCTTAAGAAGGCTCCTAGGCGTGGAGCCCAATGTGAGGCTCAATCTCTAGACCCTGAGATCATAACCTCAATGGAAATCAAGAGTTGGACACTTAACCAACTGAACCACCCAGGCACCACGAGGTACAATTTTTTAAAATGTAAAATCTGCCAAAATTTTCCTCTACAAACTTATAAAGATTTTCCCAAACCTGAGAGGTTCAAGTTTTTCTTTTCTTTCAGAGAGAACATAATGGTCTGTATGTTAAGAACTCTGCATTAACTGTCTGGAGACCTCCATTCTAGCCACTAGTATGTTGCACAATAACACATAACCAAAATATTACGCCAGTTATTTTTAAAACGAGTGTTAACATCTTTTAACTAAATTTTGTATTTGTTTATTTTTCCCTTTTGTACTTCCAACTTTTCCTTTATATGTTTTGGAGCTCTTTGGTAGATGTATACACATTTAGGAATATTATGTCTTCTTGTCTAAGGGAACCTTTTGTCATTATAAAATGTTTTTATGTAAATAACCCTTGTTTTGCAGCCTACTTTGCCTACTATGAAGATAGTCATTCCATTTCTTTTATGACTAGATTTTATATCATATCTTTTCCCAACCTTTTACTTTTTGCCTCTATGTGTTTTTATACTTAAAAGTACATTTCTTCTAGCAATGCAGTTGGGTCCCATCTGATAATTTCTGCCTTCCGATTGGAGCATTTAGTCTACTTATACTTAATACTTACATGGAGTGTTATTCCATCTGTTAATGTCATTGTTGCTGTAGTTGGCTTTATGTCCACTGTCTTGCTGTTCATTTTTATTTATCCCATCTATCTTTCTTCTTTCTCTTTCCCCGCCTTTAAATTAGTCAAGTATTTTTAGGTATTCCATTTTCTATCTTCTGTTGGCTTTCTAACTATACCTCTTTGTTTTGTTTACTTTTGCTCTTGGCCCCTGAACCAAGGGATACCCTATATATTCTTAACTTGTCAGTGTACTTCAAATTAATACACTTCTCCCCCTATGAGAACTTCCCAGCAATGCACACGTCCATTTATTCCTCTCCTGACTTTTGTACTATTCCCTTTGGCCTGAAGAACCTCTTTGAACTTTTCTTGTATTTCAGGACTCTGAGTTGTATTTGTGTTTGTTTTATTGTTGTTGTCATCTTTGTTTTTCTAGAAGTACATTTATTTCACCTTTGCTTTTAAAAGGGAAAAATTTTATTTGCTAGCAGAAATTCTAGGCTGTGTGCTCGCTTCGGCAGCAGAATATACTAAAATTGGAACAATGCAGAGAAGATTAGCACAGCCCCGGAAGAAGGATGACACACAAATTTGTGGGGCATTCCATATTAAAACAAACAAACAAACAGACAGACAAAAAACAATTCTGGGTTGACATTTTTTTTCCTTCTCTCTCAGCCCAGGTTGGCTTTGTTTCTCATGAGAAACCAGCAGCTTTTGTTATCACTATTTTGTTGTATGTACCGTGTCTTCTTTCTTTAGAGACAGTTAAGAATTTCTGTTTCATTTGCAGCCGCTTGGTGACGATATATCTAACTGTAATTTTCTGTGTGTTTATCCTCTTTGGGATTTGTTGAGCTTTTTGTGTTTGTAGGCTGATGATTTTCCTTAAATATGGAAAAAATAGCCATTATTTCTTTGATTGTATTTTCTTACCCTAGGGTCTTTCTTTTCCTCTTGTTGCACTCCAATTACGTATTTGAGACACTGCTTAATATTGTTTCACTGAGATTCTGTTTATATCTTTAATTTTTTTTCCCTATGGTCTTCAGTTTTGATAGTGACATGTCTTCATGTTCACTGATTTTTCCTTCTGCAGTGTTATAGTTGATATGAGCCCACTGGGTGACTTTTTAATTTCAAATAGACTTTTTGGTTCTAGAATCTTCATTTTTTAAAAATAAGCTCCGTGCCCAGCATGGAGCCCAACACAAGGCTTGAACTCACAATTCTGAGATTGAAACCTGAGCTGAAATCAAGAGTCAGACGCTTAACTGACTGAGCCTCCCAGGCAACCTTCTTCATTTGTTTTTTAAAAATTGTTTCCAGGGGTGCCTGGGTGGCTCAGTTGGTTAAGCGACTGCCTTCGGCTCAGGTCATGATCCCGGAGACCAGGGATCGAGCCCCACATCGGGCTCCCTGCTCAGTGGGAAGCCTGCTTCTCCCTCTCTCACTCCGCCTGCTTGTGTTCCCTCTCTGGCTGTGTTTCTCTCTGTCAAATAAATAAAATATTTTAAAAAAATTGTTTCCATTTTTCCTACTGACTCTTTATGTGTTCACTCATTATGGACCTCTTCTTTACTTAAAATAGCTGTTTTAAAGTTCCCATTTGCTAATTCCAACATCTGTGTCTTTTCTGAGTCTGTTTATATTGACTGATTTTTCTCCTGATTACATGTCATAGTTCCTACTTCTTCGCATAATTATTTTGGAGGTTGTGCTGGGCACTGTGGATGTAACATTGTTGAAAGTCTGGATTTGTTTCCTTTCTCTGAAGAGTGCTGCATTTTGTCCTTGCAGGCAATTTATTCATGAGCAAATCATCTTGATCTTCACAGGACGTGGTTTGGGGCCTTATACAGTAGCTCTTACCCTTGGCCTAATGTAGTTAATTTCTTTTTTTAGTTATAGTTTAATGTGTTCAGTGTTTAAGGAGAGGTCTGCAGTTTGAATGGTCAGATGTGTAATGTCTCTCAGCTCTGTGTGACCTCCAGTATCTCTGTTCAACTCACACCTCTTTATATGTTTTTTCATGTTTCCTCTAAATAACACCAGTGGGACTTTAAAAACATAAACAATGTAGAATTAGTTGGGAAAGAACATATAAGCTTCAACCCAGAGACATAGTAAAATTTACATGTCCCATGTAGCCCTGAGTGTCTAGAGCCAGGGTTTCATGCCAGTTTCTGATCCTTGAGGGCTTCTCATCTCTTTCTCTTTTCTTTTTCCTTAGTTGTCTCTTTCTTGGGGTCTCACTATGGAAACCAGCTTTCCCTAATAAAAGTCCAACCCTGAGCTGCCAAGAGTAATAACAGAGGGAGTGTCTCCATGGGAGGGATGGCTAAGCCTTGTAGATTTCCATTCCCCTTAGGGTTCTTTTGCTTGTCTACACTGCTAGACTGTGTTGGTTTTATGGGAAGTTACTCCTCCTCATTCTACCAAGCAGGTACTTATGACTATTATAATTCATATCCCCAGAGTGTGACTGAGACTGGGCTGGATTTTAAAGAAGACTTTAAGCCTGGGGAAGATTAAGGGGAAAAAAAGCAAACAGAGAGAGCAACATGAAAATGGACTTTCTGGATTACAAAATACTACCTGTTCTTTTTCTTTTTTAAATATTTATTTATTTATTTGGGAGACAGAGAGCATGAGGAGTGCGAGCAGGGAGGGCCAGAGGAGAGGGAGAGAAGCAGGCTGCCCACTGAGCATGGAGCCTAATGCAGGGCTTGATCTCACAAACCTGACATCACGACCTGAGCCCAAATCAACAGCTGCCTGCTTAGCCGACTGAGCCACCCAGGCACCCCATGACGTATTCTTATTTCTCTCACATGTTTTTTCTGCTCAGTTCCTGGAGCATCTGCTTTGGTGTGAAAAGAGCCCTTTTTTGACCTTATCCTATAAAAACATGAGCAGAGGAGCAACCCTAGAAGCTTAAATATGCCTCTTTTTTTTTCCTCCTTTGGGCAAAAAAACTCTGTAGGTATAAAGGTGATTGTATCTTCCTTATGGGGAGTGATACCTGCAAGTAGTCCTTAAATTTTAACAGGCATCAGAACACCTGGAGGGCAGGTGAAAACAGATTGCTAGGGACCACTTCCTGAATTTCAGACTCCATCGGCCTGGGGTGGGGCCATTACCTACAAGTTCCCAGGTTCTGCACCTGCAGCTGGGTTGGGGCCATAGAGGAGGAACCACTGTATCTTCTCAGTCACTGTATTTTCCTCACCCCAGGAATAGAGGATTCCCTCTCTGTGAGGTAAGAGGAGCAAGCCTGAAACACAGCCTGCATTTTAAGCCATCTCATGGCAATGAACGCAACCCTCTTTCCTGTGGGGTTTAGAAAAATTCTTGAGCAGGGGGTGCCTGGGTGGCTCAGTCATTAAGTGTCTACCTTCAGCTCAGGTCACGATCCTCGGGTTCTGGGATCAAGCCCCGCATTGGGCTCCCTGCTCAACGGGAGGGGCCTGCTTCTCTCTCTCTCTCTCACTCTCCCTGCTTGTGTCCCCTCTCCAGCTGCCTCTCTCTGTCAAAGAAATAAATAAAATCTTTTTTAAAGAAGGAAAAAAAGAAAAACTGTTGAGCAGCAGTCACAGATCACCAGGCACGTGACATCAGGAGCTGTGGGTTTTCCCTCCACTGAGCTCCGTGGAGGATGAGTCCCTGGTCTTAGTCTTTGGTCAGAGGAGACAGCTGCAGGGTTGGTAGTCACAACCTTAGGAATTCCATTACTTTTCACACTGTAAAGTGGGTCAAAATCCCTTTATTTGCTCATTGCTCCGGACATGACTTTAATTTTTTTAAAAAACCTTTTATTTGCTTATTTGAGAGAGAGAGAGCATGAGAGGGGAGAAGGTCAGAGGGAGAAACAGACTCCCCGTGGAGCTGGGAGCCTGATGCGGGACTCGATCCCAGGATCATGACCTGAGCTGAAGGCAGTGGCTTAACCAACTGAGCCACCCAGGCGCCCCTAAATTTTTAAAAATATATTTTTGTGATAAAATACATATATAAGATTTGCATTGTTAACCATTTTTAAGCTCACAGTTCAGCGGCATGAAACACATTCACACTGTTGTGCAGGCATCATCATCTCTAGAGTGTCTTCATCTTCCAAAATGGAAGCTCTGTACCATTAAAAACTAACTCCCCAGTCCCACCGTCCTGGAAATCACCATTCTACTTTTTGTCTCTGTGAATTTCACCACTCCAGGTGCCTCATATAAGTGGAATCATATAGTATGCGTCCTTTCGTGCCTGATTTATTTCATGTGGCATGATGTCCTTAAGTCTAAACTGGTTTTTTGATCTCAGCCAGAATGGTATATCAGAATGGTGCAGACAGAAAAGAAATTGGACTCACAGGAACCTAGCTTTGAGTCCTATCTCTGCGTTTTCTGGTTGTGTGACTTCGGACGATTTTCTTAATAGGCTGGGGCCTCAGTTTCCCCAATCTAAAGCAAGACTAATGACATTTATCTCATAAAGTATCTGGGGGGACTGTGAGACAGAAAATATAAGACACCTGGCCCAGTGCCTGACACATACCGGCAGTGAGAGCTAATTAGGCTCCTTCTCTTTCCCAGCCCAGGGAAACAAAAGCTCCACAACGTTAGGTGAGCAGGCAGGGGAGTCGCTACAGATCAGCAGGGTCACACCGTGAGTCATGCTGCTTCCTGGGCTCATGTTTTCCGTTTTCTGCAAGGCTGAAGTCTTGTTTCTACAAAGTGAGCTTGGACAACGTCCATGTTTGCACTGCTGGCACATATGAGGAACTGCTTTTGCCTTCTAGAGTATTTTAAAATGAGCTATCTGCTCTGTTCTTCCTCCCCGCCCCCAACTCTTGTGTTTAAAATGCAGTGCTAACAAAATATTTTTGGCATAGTAAGCATAATATATTGAAAGATTTTTATAAAGGATTAACGTAACTTGGAATCCTATTAAGACTAAGAAAGCAGTTCTCATTAAGATCCCAAATTATGCCATGCAGCACAATTTTTATGATGATTAGAATAGGCAAAATAGCAAGATAGCAGAATTCTCTTAGCACAGTGCAGACTTGGTATTATGATCATTTAAAGCCATCTGTGCTTGTCCCCTTGTTCATAAGGCCTTGGTTAGTGGGAAAAGGCTGTCTTGGGTGCCCCAAAGCCATGATGCCCAGGGTTGGCTACCTGTGAGACTCACCTGAGGGGGTTTTGAAAATCTCAGATGCCCAGATAGTGCAGTTACACCAGAAATCCGGGGAGTGAGGGGAAGAGGTTGGATCCAAGAATCTATTGTGGGGTTTTTGTGTGTGTGTGTTTTTTTTAAGATTTTATTTATTTGGCAGAGTGAAACACAGCCAGAAAGAGAACACAAGCAGGGGATGTGAGAGAGGGAGAAGCAGGCCTCCTGCCGAGCAGAGAGCCTGATGTGGGGCTCGATCCCAGGTCTCCAGGATCATGACCTGAGCCGAAGGCAGCCGCCCAACCAACTGAGCCACCCAGGCGCCCCGGGAATCTATTGTTTTGACATCTCCAGGCCATTCCCATGCACAGTCACTATTGAGAACCCTGCTCAGTGCCCGGTAGTAACATCCTAATGTTCTTTCCTAGTCCTCCTCATACACATCTTGTACATATTTTGTTCGATTTATACCTAAGTATTTAATTTGGGAGGAGGATTAACCTAAATGGTATTGTGTTTTTAATTTCAAATTTTACTTGTTCATGGCTGAGACGCAGGAAAGTGATTAACTTTTGTGCATTAACCTTATATCCTGCAACCTTGCTATAATTGTCTATTAGTTTCAGTTGGTTTTTTTTTTTAAGTTATTTATTTATTTGACACACAGAGAGAAACAGAGCAAGAGAGGGAACACAAGCAGGGGGAGTGAGAGACGGAGAAGCACGCTTCCCGCTGAGCAGGAAGCCCGATGTGGGGCTCAATCCCGGGTCTCCGGGATCATGACCTGAGCCGAAGGCAACGCTTTAACCAACTGAGCCACCCAGGCGCCCCAACACTGGTAGTTTTTTGTTTTTTGTTTTTTGTTTTTTGTTTTGTTTTTAAAGATTTTATTTATTTGACAGAGAGAAACACAGCCAGAGAGGGAACACAAGTAGGGGGAGTGAGAGAGGGAGAAGCAGGCTTCCCACTGAGCAGGAAGCCCAATGTGGGACTCGATCCCGGATCTCTGGGATCATGACCTGAGCCAAAGGCAGTCGCCCAACCAACTGAGCCACCCAGGCGCCCCACGTAACTTATTATTTATTAGTTGTTTAATTTATTTATTGTAAGGAATTGGCTCATGAGTTCTTTGGGGGCAAACCAACAAACTGGAAACCCAGGACAGAGGGCAATGTAGTTCCAGCCTCATGGCCAGCAATCTTGAGTCCTGGGAAGAGCCAGCATTTCTGTTTGAGTCCAAAGGCAGGAAAACAACTGATATCTCAGTTAAGAGGCTATCAGATAGAATGAGTTCCTTATTCTGTCTTTTTCGTTCCATTAAACTCTTCAACTGATTAGGTAAGACCCACTCATGTTGGGAGAGAAATCTGATTTATTCAGTCTAGGAACTCAAATATTAATATCAACCATAATTATTCTCATAGACACACCCAGAATAATATTGGACTAAATACCTTGGCACCCCATGGCCTGGTCAAGTTGGCAAAGTTTACCATGACAGGCACGAAACTGAGCCCCCCGGGTGAGGAGCTGAGAGTGGTGGGCAGTTTGAACAATCCTCCTATTTTGGAAGTCCTTCGCCCTTCTGTCTGCCCTAAATCCTTGTGTTCTTTTAATCACTTGTTTGGCCCACAGCTTTCTTGTCTTTCCTCATTACAATGAACAATTATATTGGGATCTTTTTCTCCCAAAAGCTGGGTTTTTGTCATTTTACAAAACATGGTAGATGTGTGTGTGTCGATTAAATATAATTTTGCCAAAAAAAGAATGGAACCTCAGGAGAAGAGAAACTACCATTGTTTTGCAATGACAGGCATCGTGAGCTCTCTGGGCTTCATTAGCTCCATGGCAAGAGAGGGCAATTGTTTTTTTTTAGAAGTAGAGCCTTTCTTGCTGATTAAATTGTAATAAATATTGATCATGCATAATAAACTAAGCTCTTGAGGGAATGATAAAAAATATTAGATGTTAGATCTCTGGCTCAAAATATAAATGTTCCTATTATTAATATAAATGTTGAAATGAGGGATTTGCCCGTCCCTTAGGAGTACTGGTATATAGTCGTAGGAACGGTATCCAGTTGGCATATATATACCAAAATAAACTAAGAGACATATGCAGTAACGTTGCTAATAATAATGCTGCTAAGGGACGCCGGCAAATTCTTATGTGCTGTATACATAAGACTCAATAATAAAAATAAAGACGTAGGATCAAGGAGATGGGCGCAGACTCTTCCTCAGATGCACAGAATTATGTGGATCAGCTCTGGGTCATGTGACTGTACCCTCTGAAACATGTCTGGACTTCATCCCCTTCTGCCCATCTTCACAGCTGTCCCCTTAT
Organism: Spilogale gracilis; assembly: GCA_004023965.1. Lineage (NCBI taxonomy): Eukaryota > Metazoa > Chordata > Mammalia > Carnivora > Mephitidae > Spilogale > Spilogale gracilis. Next base: position 145,194 of record PITA01000252.1, read on the forward strand.
CCACATCAGTGTTCTGTCTCCCTCCCTCTCCTTCTCTCTTTCTCTCTCTCTTTCTCTGGTGAGGCATTGCCTTCCCACTGGTCTCACTCCCTCCACCGTGCTCCCTGCGATCCGCATTTTGCCGAGAGGCTGAGTGATTAAAGGACCTCCCTGACCAAACATCTGAAGTAAGAGTGCTGTTCGGGGACTTATAACGCAAACCACAAATGCCAGCCCCATGCATAACTTTACATTTTCTAGTAGCCACACCAAAAGTTAACAAGAAGTGAAATTAATTTTAATGATGTAGTTTATTTAACCCAACACAGTATGTCAACATAATATCGTTTTCACATCTAGTCAGTATAAAACCTTGCTGAGACGTTTGATGTTATTTTTTCCCACCAAGTCTTTATAAGCCTGTGTGTATGGACACGTGCAGAGGGGCCTCATGTCAAGTGGTCAGCACTCACCTGGGACAGCAGCTCCCTTACGGGACCCCTGGCTGTCACCCACCTGCCTCATCCCCCAGGCTCACTGCGCGGAGATCCACGGACCTCTGGTCTTCCTCCTTAAACTCAAGTTCTTTCCCACCCCGTGGCTTTCATGCGCAGGAACCCCTTTTCCTGGGGACTTGTTGTCACTCGCCACACCATCTAAATTGTTCCCTTCTGCTCTCTGCTCTCTGCTCTCATGGCACTGAATACAGCTTAGATTTACCATCTTTGTTTTTCTAATGCCCCTCTCCGTGCTACAATACATACTTCATGAGGCCAGGGGTTATTTCCATTTAGTCCAGTACTACAAATTAGGTGTCTCATCTGCAAGGCACATCAGTGGTACTCAACGTTATTTGTTAAAGCATGGATGGATTCCTAAGGTACAGATTGTCTAGTCTAGTATTTTTCACAATGTGAGTTGCAACCTATTCAAAAGCATGCAATCAATCGGGTGGGTTATAGGGACCCTTAGGTAAAAGAAATAGAATAAACTAGTATATGTGTGTATAGGGTTATGAGGGGTTGTATATTTCTTACTATGAATTGCCTTCAGAAATATCTGGATGAGTTTGCTTTAATTTGTGCCAAAATGTAAGAGAAAAGTTTTAGCTCATCTGGGGCCAAGCAAGCTCCCAGGTCTTGGGTCTGAGATATCACAGCTGGGTTTTTTTTTTCTCCCTTAAGCTGTGGTCAACCTATAGGAGAGAAGCTACTGGATGAGATGGTGGTCAGCTTCCTCAGGAGGCCATTCAGCAAAGGAAGGCGTTGGCCTCCTTACTCTGAATGTGCTGGAGATGGCTGAGCAGAGAGGTGGGGTCCTAAGCAGGCCTGAGTGCCTGCCCATCAGAGCTCTCTAGGGACCAGGATGGTGCCCCCCTCATGTCTGTCCAACGGATGGCTGCCCTGTGGAGCACAAGCATGACCTTGTTGCTCAAATTTTCAAAGGATTAAAATCACAGAGGGTATCTGTTTTCACTTCAATGCTATTAGGCTAAAAATCTACAACAACAAAAAAATCATTGTTATTTGCTTAGAAATTAAGCAATGCTTTTTCTTAAAAAAAAAACAAAACTATGGGACAAAGAAGACATCAGAATGGAAGTCAGAAAACATTGTAATTAAATTATGATTAAATACTATATATCAGCGGCGCCTGGGTGGCTCAGATGTCAAGCATCTGCCTTCGGCTCAGGTCATGATCCCAGGGTCCTGGGATCAAGACCCGAGTCAGGCTCCCTGCTCAGTGGAGGGCCTGCTTCTCCCTCACCCACTCTCCCTACTTGTGTTTCCTCTCTCGCTATCTCTCTTTCTCTGTCAAATAAATAAACAAACTCTTTAACTAAATAAACAATACTATATGTCACAACTTTTAGGATGCAGCCAAAGCTATGCTTGAAGGTTTATCTTCGACAAGAATAAATGCTGAAAATCAATGAGCGAAGAGTCTATGTCAAGAAGTGTGAAAAAAAAAAAAAACACCAGGAAAATAAAGCCATGGAAAGTAGAAGTAAGGATATGATAAGGATAAAAGCCAAAAATAATAACTCAGAAAAATAAACCTACAAAAGAGGATCAAGAAATACAAAAATTGGTTCTTTGAGAAGACTAATACAACTCAAAGCCCCTGACAAGTCCGTTAATGAAAAAAGGAAAGTAGGAAAAATTGATGTCAGGGATTATAAAGGGGATTTTTGCCGAAGATCCCACCATCCTTAAAAAGATAATAAGAATTATGACAATACATTTGAAAATGTAGGTGAAATGGACCAGTTCGGGAATCACAGCTCGGGTTCAGCAAATTTTTATGAAGAGTGAGAACATAAGTTTTTTTTTTTTAAGATTTTATTTATTTGACAGAGAGAAACACAGTGAGAGAGGGAACACAAGCAGGGGGAGTGAGAGAGGGAGAAGCAGGCTTCCTGCCCAGCAGGGAGCCCGATGTGGGACTCGATCCTCGGTCTCTGAGATCATGACCTAGAAGGCAGTCGCTGAACCAACTGAGCCACCCAGGCGCCGCTCTTCACGCTATTTAAAGGCACGTGCCGGGTTTGCCTCCGATTGCGTTGGGGCCCCACCAAGCCATGAGCCGCCTCCTCCTGGTGGCTTCAGGCATTTCCAGGAATCGGCTCTTCGGGCCTGGGCCCCAGCCCAGAGCCTGCTCGCGAAGAGTGCTAAGGGAACGCCACTGCTGCAGGTGTCCGGTCGGGGGGGGGGGGGACCTCTCCGATTTTGCAACAAACAAACAAACAAACAAACACCAAAACAAAACCCTGGACTTTCAAAGCAATCTCGGCCAGCCCCTTGTGCCTGGGCTGCTTGCGTCAGATTCCTTCTTGCGGAGGAAGACGCAGGGCGCAGGGGTGGAGGCGGGAGGTGGCCCTTTGCAGAGCTCCGGCCCCGGCGCCCCCCGTTAGCTTCAGATTGCTCTCTGCAGATTGCATATGTTCGGAAACACAGCAGACCGTGTTCTCGCAGTGGTAATGAGCCTTGCAGCCGTGCGTGCCCAAGGAACTGCTCGAATAGGAGAGATCAGTGTTCAACAATGCGACCTCACCCTGGGGCTGTCGCGGGCTGGCTTTCAGGGAGGGGTGGGTGGCCTGCACCGCCGGCGACTGGCTGATGGAAGGAACTATTTTCGACTATGCTTGCTTTCCCCCTGATCACAGTGTTTAGATCACCTTGGCTGTCATTAGTCTTCTCTCACAGCCCCGTACTTTTCTTTTCATCTCCATAAGAGGCAGAGATATGAACGGTCCAAATGCTCTACTCTTGGGAAATTGTATTTTTTTTGCAATTGATGTAAAACAGTAATTCACTGAGTACCTACGGTGTGCAAGTCCTATCAGAGTATCTGGCTTTGTGTTTCTGGCTGGTCGCCAGCGCCTCCCACACCTAAGGGGGCAGGTGAGTTCCCAGAGTGGGGCATGATAGAAAGATCTTTATGGTAAGGAGAGCTGGGTTCAAGTCCTGACTCTGCCACCATCAGTAGGGCCCTGGGCAAATTAGGAAAGGCTCCAAGCTCAGGGTTCCTCACTCGCAAGGACTGGGCTTCACTGCCCTGGTGAGGAACATACTGGCTTGAGCTCTGAACACAAGATACTCTTGCTTTCCTTGTTTGAGCCTCCCTGGCCCCACTTGTCCGGAGATGTCAGATTCCATATCTTTGACCAGATTCCGTGTCTTTTTACCAACTTTTGCTTTAAAAAAAAAAAAACTAAAAAAAAATTTCATAACCTTCTCCTTCTTTAGAGCATTTTTAGGTTTACAGAAAAATTGCACAGGAAGTACAGAGAATTCCCGTACACCCCCCTCTCCACCCAGTTTCCCCTTGTATTGGTCTAGTTACATTTGTAACAGCTGATGAACCAATACTGATACGTTCTTATTAACTAAAGTTCATGGTTTACATTGGGGTTGGCTCTTGGTTTTATACATTCTATGAGTTTTGATAAATATATAAACACATACATCCACCATGATGGGATCATACGGTGCGGTTTCCCTGCCCTACAGATCTGTGCTCTACCCGTTCAGGCCCCGTTCAGGCCTCCCTCCACCCTAACCCCCGGCGACCACTCATCTGTTCATTGTCTCTGTTATTTTGCCTTTTTGAGAAAATCAGTTAGTTGGGATCATATAGTATGTAGCTTTCTTGTTTTATTTCACAGTTTGTTCCCTGTTCACCTATTAAGGGACATCTCGACCGCTTTCAGTTTTGGATAATTATTAATATAGTTGCTATAAATAGTCATGTTCGGGTTTTTGTGTAAATGTAATTTTTCAACTCCATATGGTAAACACCTTGAAGCATGGTTGTCTGAGCATATGGTACGGACTGTGTCTGGCTTTAAGAGAAATTGTTGAACTCTCTTCCAACGTGGCTGTAGCGTTTTGCATTCCCACACGCAATGAATGAGAGTTCCTCTTGCCCTACATTCTCTCTAGCATTTGGTGTGGTCAGCATTCTGGATTTTGGTTCACCTAATAGGGTGTGTAGGGGTATCTTGTTGTTGTTTTCACTTGCATTTCCCTTGGGACATAGGGTGTTAAACGTCTTTTTCTATGGTTATCTCCACCTGCGTGACTTCTTTGGGGAGATGTCTACTCACGTCTCTTGCCAGTTTTTAAAATTGAGTTTTTTGTTTTCTTATCAGGTTTTAATAGTTCTTTGTATATTTGAGATACAGGTGGTTTGTCTTCTCATTCTCTAATAGTATCTTGCAGAGCAGAAGTTTTTCATTTTAATGAAGTCCAACTTCCCTATTTTTTTCTTGCAGGGATTGTGTGTCTGGTGTCGCATCAAAAAAGTCATCACCAGACCCAACCTCACCTGGATTTTCTCCTGTGATAGCCTACAGATGTTTTATCGTTTTGCATTTAGGTCTACGATCCACTTTGAGTTGATTTTTGTGAGTGATGTGACTTCTGTGTCTAGATTCAGTTTTTTGTATGTGGATATCATCTACTACATCTCTTCCCCCTCCTCTCTCACTCACTTGATGCTATGGATTCTGGTTACTTCTGTGCCCTGAATTCTAACCTCCCTGGCTGGAGCTGTATTTTAGTGTTGGACTGCACCTAAGTCTGAGAGTCCAAGTCCAAGTTCAAGTTTGACTGAGATCCTGATTCAAACAAACTAGAATAAAAATAGGGTGAGTTCGACTCGACTCAGTGGGGCTGAGTTGTATCCTGCCCCCGAACATCACCCAGCCTGGGCGGACAGACAGGGAGGCCTGACCCTCGCAGAGCTGGCTCCTGATTTCTCACTTGTCTTGCTTTCCCATCGTTAACAAATTCACAGTTGTCTACTCTGTACAATGTTGTTGCATGTGCCTTCTGCTCAAAGAGTATTGGATTTGATGAATTTTTTTCCTCCCAGCCACCTCCCAGATTTCTAGAGGGGAAAAAAAATACAGAGATCAGACATGGAGTAAGAGTTCAGCAGAGACAGGAAATCAGAGCAACGATGACTTGATGAAACATCATTCTTGTGAGCATCTCCAGAGCCAAAGAGGGTGGGTTGAAGGAAGAGCCTAGATTTTCTCTCCTACGTTGAGTGGGGCTAGTCTTGGCTAAATAAGGTGATGTATGAGGGACAGGTAATCAAATAACAATGGTTTAAATAAATAGAGGGCAAAACCCCTGCCATCATTTATTTAAGGACTACTCAGAATCAAGTTATTGAAGAGCAGTGACTACATGGCGGGTCGAACCGTAATTTGGGATCGGAGGTCAATCTGTCAGTAATCGGAGGAACCAACTCAGTTGGTATAGTCAGTACAGACTGGTGTAATACACCACATTAGTGGAGACCCAGATCTTTCTACCACGATTCTCAGCACGTGGATTTCAACTCATGGCTAAGATAATGGCTGCAGCTCCGGCCACCCAATATGTATTCCGGCCACCTGGAAGAAAGAAGATGGGAAAGGGTGTTTCTTCCTTTTAAAGACGTTTCTAGGGGTGCCTGGGTGGCTCAGTTGGTTAAGCGACTGCCTTTGGCTCAGGTCATGATCCCGAGTCCCGAGATCGAGCCCCACATCAGGCTCCCTGCTCAGCGGGAAGCCTGCTTCTCCTTCTCTCACTCCCCCTGCTTCTGTTCCCTCTCTAGCTGTTTCTCTCTGTCAAATAAATAAAATATTTAAAAATAAATAAATAAAGATGTTTCTAAGTGGTTGTAGACACCAATCCCACTTATATTTCATTGGCTACTTTAAGGTGCAAGGAAGATGAGTAAGTATAGTTTTATTTTGAGTGGTCATGTGACGACCTAAAATTTGGGGAAAATGCTAACAGAAGGAAGGGAGAAGTCCTGTGAGACAATACACCTAGTCACAACATCCTAAACCATTTTTATTTTAATATTAAACCCCAAAGTATAGAGAATGTCAGGAGATTCAGTTCATCAATTCTCAAAGAGAGGCTGACCCAAAGTATTGGTAATGCCAAATGAAATCCCATCTTAATAAAGCCCCCCCTTGGATGGTGACTTTTTTGATTTATTCATCAGTTTTGGTATTTTGTACCAATGCTCACTCTTAAAGTGTCTTAAAGACTCTTAACTCTTTCTTTTTTGGAAGAAACGATCACTGAATCATGGAACAGTAACTGTTCAGTCATCCTGAATGAAGGCAAGTTGAGCAGACCTCTGCCCCCACTCTCCTCCAGGGCTGAGTTCAGTTGTCTTTAGTGGGGGCTGGATGTGGAGTGTCACGGAGAGCCTTGTCACTTCCGTGTGCACAAGGCCTCACAGTGATGTCAGTCTCCAACACTCGTTTCCACCTTCTTGGATGGGGGGGGTTGGGATGGCACATGGGTAGATCTTGACCAAGAACCCACACCTTTCCTAAAATGCCGTTCAGCTTTTCCTGCCTCCCAGGGTTGATCCCATGAGTGCCCCTTCTTCTATCAGCAGCCACAGTGTCCTGGGGAAAGAGGCTTTTTTTCATCAAAGTGTGAATTCTGTTCCTCCAAATCAGTGGGAGCCTGATGTTCTGTTTCATAAGTTGTCCGTAGCAGGGGGACCTCCCAGTTGGGTTTCGTGAGCAAATTGTTACTAAGAAAGTTCTAGAGCTCGAACCAGTCACTCTTTCATACCCATGGAAACAGATCCCAGGTTATGTCCACAGTGACCGTCATCCCAGTATGTTTTCTTGGGTGAAATTGAAAGGGGAGGAGTGACAAGCCCTGAGTGAGTGACAGGGGCTCTGGGGCGGGTCTTACCCAGGAGTGTCAGCCCTGTGGGTGCTGACGGGGTGCTTGATTTCTTTCTGACTGCAACACCCAATCTTACCTGGTGTTCTCTACATAGAAAATAACACTCCAATGACCACCACAAGCAGCCGTGTTTCTCTGGCCAAACCAAGAACTTAACAAGAGCCATGAGGGTGGACCGCAGACAACCTGAGGCCCGTGTGCCCCGGGTCTTATGTGACATGGTGGCAGAGTCTACCCGGAAGGCGTGTTCTCGAAAGTGCGGCCTCAACCAATGGCATGCGCTGAAAATTGTAGGAGGGCCACAGTGCCTGCCTGCAAAGGCACACAGGTGCACTTCTGCCTACGTTAATTCGAACCCTGCGCTTTGCCGCGAGGTCTGTGTGGGCTCATGCTGAGGGCAATGTCTTATACCTTCATTCTGGGCAATATGTGTTATTGAATAAGATTATTGGATGAAACATCCAGGTGGCTCAGTCCTCCTTCTGCTCAGGTCGTGATCCCAGGGTACTGGGATCAAGCCCCGCTTCTGGCTCCTTGCTCAGCGGGGAACCTGCTTCTCCTTCTCCCTCTGCCTGCTGCTCCCCCTAATTCTGCTGTTTCTCCTTCAAATTAATAAATAAAATCTTAAGAAAAAAAAGATTATTGGGCATAAATGCTATTCTCAACAGCTGCAATAAGTCTCCCCTTGATGAGACCTGCTTTGGGAGGGGAAAGGTGGCATAAAATCCACAAAACTCGGGGTGGAGGCTGGGCTCCAGGGTGCTGGCACCAGCTGCTGCCTATGACAGGGGTGGGCTGGCAGAGCCGGAAGGAGCAAAGGTGGGGGAGGGGCCCATCTCAGTTGAGTGCCACCCGGGGAAGGGGACGTGGGGTCCAGAAAGCCCCTTTGTTGGGACAGGGGAGCGCAGGGATCAGGTTTGGAGAAGAGGGCGGCCCAAGGGGCATTTGGGGAAAAGACAACACATGATCCCATGGACCTTCCCTTGACCCTACAAGTGCCGGGTGAACCAAAGTGTACCGCGATATGCTTGGAGTGAGGGCTGATGATGGGACCAAGATTTATATCACATTTGCAAAGGAAAAGTCCATATCTGGGTTACACTGATGCTTTAACATGCATCAAGCTTTCACTGTATACGGGGGACAGTGTACCCCAGGGGTTCAGAGCCTGGACTTTAGAGTCCAGCAGATTTGGGTCCTAGTTCTACCACCTGTTATCAACAGTCCATAAACATAGGTTTAGTGACAGATTCTTTTCCAGGCACAGTGCTAGGGGTCTGGGCATACCAAAATTAACTGCGGATGGTTAGCAAGTTATCATTCCTTTAGAGCTCTGTCTACAAACTGGAGATGACCCCTACAGGCATGATATCTTTATCAAAACGTTGTCATCAGGGTTAAATGAGAGAATGCATTTAAAACATTTGCATTGCACCCAACTGGAAAAGCCCTGTTTTAATATAATCTAGCCTTCTTAGTCAATACTCCATGAATACTGAGAAGGAAATACTCTCAAGTTCTTTATACCTTTAAGATAGTAATTAGGTCACCAACTGGCCTCCTTTGCTTCAAGACAAATAACCCCCGTTCCTTCTATCCTTCTTCATTGACCATTTCCTGACCTTTAATCTCCTTCTAAACAGGATTTATTCCAATTTGTCTGCAACCATTTTCAAATACGGTATCCCTGAGTGGGCATAATGGGCAAATAGAAACATTATGGAGGTGAGTGGAAAGGATGTTTTCCCCTTCTTTCCAATTTCACTTGAAGCCTTTCTCCCCACTAGACCCTCCTCTCCCTACATTCTGGCTGGAGACCCCAACAGCTTCTACTGGGCTGTGACTTTTGAGACCAGCCACTCACTCTATGGGACCGTCAAATCTTAACGGTGTAATGCATCTAAAATAGAATCAAAAGTCTTTGGAGAACATTGGCATGCATTTCTGGGAAGGGTTATCAATTCTTACTTGGAGCGCAGTTTGGAAACATGATATAATAATTCTCGGATTTTTAAAGAAAAATCAAGTGTGGGCAAAAAGATGTGCGGGGATATTCTAATTATATTGCCAGTAATAAAACCATTTTGAAATAGTCTGGATAGTCAATAAAAAGAAAACTGGCTGAATAAACAACAGTATTTCCATCTGATAAATTCCAAGGAGTCAGTGGAGTATGTAGTTACAGACTGTGCCATGCCTAAATATGCTCACAGCACATCATGGGACAAAAAAGCACGTTTAAAAAATGCTGTTATAAAACAGAATACAGGTAAAGCACTTAGCGCTTTGTATGGCTCTGTAAGTGTGAGCTCTCATCATTTGTGACAATGTGATCTGAGGTTCTAGAGAAGCATTCATAAATAATGGAAGAAAACACATTACAACTTCAAGTGGTTGTCAATGGGAAGAACTACAGATTTATGTATGTTCCTTGTGTCTTTCTGAATTTCCTGAAGGGTCCGTAATGAACTAGTACTTTCACTTTCATGCTCCAGAAGAGCCTTGCTGAATGAAATCTGCAAGATGGCCTATCTCTGTCCCTTTAGAGCCACTCTGACAAAGAGCCCTGTGCTGGGAAGTGGGAGGAGCACCAATCCTACTTTTCATCCTCCAACTATGCTGTGAGGTATTTCCCTTTACATCTCTGGGCTTTGTTCACCTGTTTGTGGAATAACAGCTGACTTTGGATCAGCGGATCTGTGCTTGTGCTGCCCCTGGGGACAAGTTTCACCCATAAGAATAAAAATATAGCTGCACGTCTTGAGCCCATCTGGAGATGCTGGGTACACCCAGGCTCTCACCTGTGGCACCTTACACACGAGGACATTTGGCTTAGAGGAATGAAATGACTTAGCTAAGGCTGCACAGTCAGGAAGGGGGAGCTCCAGGCTTTGGACAGTTGCCTTCAACTGCAGCCACAAACACCTACCTTAGTGCTAAAACAGCAAAAATCTGCAAAGGCAAATTCAGAATTCATTTCTGGGGACACCTGTGTGTTTTAATTATTTGCTGCTTAATTCTGTGGCTCAATCCGCATAGTCTTTGTCTGTTTCACATCTTGTACATTATACAAATAGTGTGCAAAAACCATCTAATCGGGATTCTGTACAAATGTAATGAAATGGAATTTCGTCACCTTTTCAAGCTTTTGCTTTTCTGAAGCCTGAACTTCTAGAGGCCACCTCTGCTTTCTAGAGATAGGCGGTCTCCTGTCTCTGAAGGGCCCTTGGAGATAAATTGCAAAAAAGAGCACACACATCAATGCAACATGAAGAGACACGCAACTTGTCACGAAGCCAAATCTATGTATCATTCATCCCCCGTGGACAGCTGTTCTGTTTCTCACGAAGCTGCTACAACAGGAGCCAGAAAACCGCACATTTGAACTTGTTATACTTGACAAAGAATTACTTGTGCCATTTAAAAAATTAAAATAAGTTACATTCATTATCATGTGAGTCACATGAAACTGGTTTGAAACACAGTTGAAACCTTGAGGACATGGAGGGAAGGAATTCATGTATTTTTAGTATTCAATAGTCTAAAGATTAGGTTTCAGAGTGTCACAGTAATTTTTAAGAAGCAGGATGAAAGTTAATTACAGCATCTCCACATCATCAGGCCGTAGTTAGCGGGGCTGTGGAAAGGGCCCCCTTGGAGCTCAGGCCCAGTCTCACCGCAGAGCCCAACGCTGTCTGCTTTCATTAGAAGGGGCAGCTCGGATCGTGAAGCTCATACTGAAATCATCTGCTGGGATTAAAGTGAATTAAATTCTCTAGGGAAAGCGATATCTGAAGAATCATACAGAAAGAAGACTACTGGAAATTACCTTGCATTTTTCCCCTTCTGTACTCAGACATCAATGGCTGTAGGAGAGGGAAATGCACGACTTCAAAGATGAAAGTATTCTATTAGAGGGGTGCCTGGATGGCTCAGTCGTTGGGCGTCTGCCTTCGGCTCCGATCATGATCTGGGGATCCTGCGATCTAGCCCTGCTCGGCAGGAAGCCTGCTTCTCCCTCTCCCACTCCCCCTGCTTGTGTTCCCACTCTCGTTGTAGCTCTCTCTGTCAAATAAATACAATATTTAAAAATATATATTCTATTAGAATTGAGAAAATGTATTCCTCATTGCCTGTGATCTGGTGAGCAAACTTGAAGGCGACTATATTGGTGATGACGGTCACTCATTCACCTGCTGAGTTTCCAATGCCCGCCCCCCAACCCCCCTCCCCACCCCCAGGGGCAAACAGGAACCCGACTACCCTGCTCTTACGTAGAGCTTCACTGACCGGTGCCAGCTCCCCCACCAGTCCTGGAACATAGGGATTTAGTGACCCACCGCACTATTTCTAATTCTGACCTAGTCACCTGAAAACTGACCAGTTTGTTCTTTCTGAAGCCACAGTTGGCAACATTAAAATGCATCCTCGCTCTCTCCCATTCCTCCTGCCCTGCCCGTCTTGCTGGGCAGGGCAGGGCAGGAGAAATGATTCATATATAATGAATTATATATGTTTTTTATATTCTTGAAACTTTACTAGAATCGATATAATAAATATTCATTCATTTTAAAACTACTCTATTGAGGTATGATTGCCATACAAAAAGCTATACGTACTTAATGCTTACAGCTTGATGTGTTTGGAGATAAATACACACGTGTGAAACCATCACCCAATCTGTGCCATAAATCTATTACCTCCCAAAGTTTTCCATCCACATTCTTTTTCTTTCTTTCTTTCTTTCTTTCTTTCTTTCTTTCTTTCTTTCTTTCTTTCTTTCTTTCTTTCTTTCTTTTCTTTCTTCCTTCCTTCCTTTCTTCTTCTTCTTCTTCTTCTTCTTCTTCTTCTTCTTCTTCTTCTTCTTCTTCAACATTCAACATAAGATTTGTTCTCAGCAAAATTTTAGGTCTATAAAACAGTATTGTTAGCTATAGGCTGTATGATAGATCCCTAGGACTTATTCATTGGGTATGACTGAAACTTTGTACTCTGACTAATTAGTTAAAGGATAAATGAATTACATTTAAAAGGCAACAGAAAAAAAATACTATATTTAAACTATTGTGAATTGTGGGAAGTAAAGTTCTTGTTCAAAGTAATAATCATTCTTAGTGTTTAAATATTATCTATTTATAACCGGCACACATTAGATTTTCTTAAAACAGGACCTAGTGCCTAATTTAAAGCTAGTAGAATGGTAAGGAGGACTGAGAGGCAGAAATTCAAATGTCTTCTATGCTTCCTTTGAAAAAGTAGAGACTCGTGAATTAGCGTTGCCTGTGAAGGGCCTGGGCTCCTGGGGCCAGCAGGGTGGGAGCGGGGAGGGGAGACATCCTCTGTCCCAGCGTTTCATACAGTTTACTGAAGCTGTGTTCAGGGTTTCAAGCAGAGGCCAGGAGCCTTCCTCAGTGTGTGGCAGAAGACAGTCTTATAGTCCGGGGTGTCACAACCAAGAAATCCCAAGATGCCCTGTCTCCCAGCACTTGCTTTTGTGTCACGGGGACAGGCCTGCCGAGACAGATGGAAGGACAAGTGTCTCTTGGTAAAGAGGGTGGTTGTGCTGTTGGGCACATTACTTAGCCCCCCATCTTTGAATTCCTCCCCTGGGAAGTGGATATAATAAAAGTGCCTATTTGTCCTTGACTCATCTGGAAAGACTGAAAGACTTAATTTCCATAAAGGGCCCAGCGCAGCGCCTGGGGCAGCAGTCTCCCAATAGATTTTGTTATTTGCTATCGCCTTTAATAACAGTTGTATCATTATTATTTCCACAAGCTTGTCTCCCTCCTTATCAGGCGGGGGACTGACCTGCTCTTTCTCAGAAAGGCTGAGAAAGCTGGCATGGGCTACACACTTTCTGACAGGACAGCAATGGGCTCCAGACCTCTGCATAGCCCTTTATAAAACTCGCCAGCCTTCGTGTAAGGAAGGACCACAACGATCAGCGTATCTGTTGAGTTGTGTGCCAATATTTGGGGCATGCAACTATCGTCCAACCTGTATTAAAAAATGCAATGACTTCTGAAATGCAATATTGCTTCTTAAGCCAGTAAATCGGAGAATGTTGGCCCAGGAGTGTGTGGAGCTCCAGGATTGGGAGCCCTAGAAGAAGGGTCAGAAGACTTGCTTCTAATTTAGATTCGCAAACAACCCTCTCTTTAAGGCTGCAATTGATGCTTTCGAATATTACCTTATGGCTGTAAAGAACAAGTAAGTCAATCGACGTAAAGCCCTTGAAACAGTGCCTGGGACAAAGTGCTTGGAAAGTGTCAGTCTTCATAGCAATAATATTGTCCCAATTATCAGGATAATGTCTAATAGTAGAAAAAGCAAAGTGTTCAGTCACGGGTGGGGGCACCAGACGAGGCTTTTCGCATTTCGAGCTTTTCCTTGTCAGTGGTCATCTGCCCCCGGAGGAAGTTCTGGAGGAGGAGTCATGATGCTGGTTTCTTGCTCTGGGCCTGCTGCTTCCAAGCCCATGACCTTGGGATGTCAGCATTGCCTGAGCTTGCCTGCCAGTGAAGGGAGGTGCTTGCAGAGTCTTTTTTTTTTTTTTTTTTAATTTTATTTTTCCAGTGTTCCAAGATTCTCTGTTTATGCCCCACACCCAGTGCTCCATGCGATTTGTGCCCTCAATACCCACCACGGGGCTCTCCCAGCCCCCACCCCCTCCCTTCCAAGACCCTCAGTTTGCTTCTCAGAGTCCACAGTCTCTGATGCTTCGTCTCTCTCTCTGATTTACCCCGTTCACATTGCCTTTCCTTCTCCCACTGTCCTCCATGCTACTCCTTGTGCTCCACAAGTGAGACCATATGATTGACTTTCTCTGCTTGGCTTCTTTCACTCAGCATTATCTCCTGCAGCCTTGTCCACGTTGATGCAAAAGTCTTCTTTAGCTTGAGAACATGGATTCTATGACTTTCAAGACATCTAAAGAGTAAGAAACAAAAAAACTTGTGTCATGTTTTATGTTTGGAAAAATATGCATGTTAATTAGCTGATTTTTAAAAAAATAAATATTTCCAAAGAATTTTTTGTTCATGCAAATGCATATGTTCACAAATGTAAACTTTTGGCTGCTCAGGTCTTTTCCTGGACGCTTTATGGATATCAATAAGCATCAATTTTTTTAAATCTTATATTTACAAGGTTTGCAAAAGACCCAAATGTGAGCTCAAAGTGATGAGGAGGAAGTTCATTTCAGTACAGTTCTCAGAAATTTTTTAAAGAATTGGTCCCTAAACTAAATGTCATTAAAAGAAATTCTGTGTAGTCAGCTCCAAATTATTTCCACTTCACTCCTTTGAATTCATCACGGTTACTCCTCTCAGAGAACTCTTTTTCTTCTATACACTTAATGAGGTTCAGCCCACTCTTTGGGACCCACTGGCTTCCAGCTATCTCCATGAAGCCTGTCTACACTGCAGACCATGTCCTTCAGACCCCTGCGTGCCACTCCTCTGACCTGCCCAGAGTCCCAGCTGCCTTCAGAGTCATCTGACCTTCCCATGCACGAGCCACTCTTGGCTCATCTGGCCATCTCTTAGAGGGCACTGCCTGTTTCTAAGTACCCTCAGTTCCTAGTGCAGGGACCCACAAAAAGGCTGTGTGGTCTTAGACAAGTCACTTAACCTCTCTTGGCTTCATTTCCTTATAGAGTAGAGAATATTGGTACCTGCATTGCTGAAAAGATCAGGAAATAATGTATGTAAAGCTTTTATCTTGGTTCTTAGCTAACTAAATAGTAGAAGTTGTATTAGTAGTAGGAACAAAAATACTAATGGAAAGGAATATCCAAATAGGTTTGTGCTAAACCCCATGTTGAACCCTTCATGTGTCATTTCTCCTCCAGCACTGTGAGGTAGAGTCTTCTAGCATGCTCATTTTTTTTTTTAAGATTTTATTTTTTATTTGTCAGAGAGAGAGCATGAGCAGGAGGAGCGGCAGGCAGAGGGCGAAGCAGGACTCCATCCCAGTCCCAACATCTTGGGATCATGGCCTGAGCTGAAGGCAGAAGCTTAACAGACTAAGCCCCCAAGTGTCCCTATCACGCTCATTGTAGAATGAAATGGACATGAATCAGGACATGGAGTTTCAGAGAGGATGAGCAGTCAGCCCGAAGTCCTGCATCAGGATGTGACAGGGGACAGGAGTCCAGCGTCCATGTCCGGAGCCTGTGTTCCTCATCACTTTATTAACAAGGGCTATGTAACTATTGATTTACATCTTTTCTTTTCTTTTTTTTAAAGATTTTATTTATGTATTTGACAGAGAGAAACATAGTGAGAGAGGGAACACTGACAGAGGGAGAAGCAGGCTTCTCGACGAGCAGGGAGCCTGATGTGGGGCTCGATCCCAGGACTCTGAGATCATGATCTGAGCCGAAGGCAGACACGTAATGAGTGAGCCACCCAGGGGCCTGGCTTATGTCTTTTGTGCTTACAAGGAACAGTGGAATCTATATTCACTCCAGTAGATAAGACATCCGTTGTCAACATCGCGTGTTTAAGCCCTGTTGCTCTGCCAGGTCGGCAGGAGGGGTGGGCACATGAAAGTCGGTAAGTTTTCCTACCAGACCTCTTCAACCCAGTGAAGCCTCCTGAGAGAAGTCTGTGAGAACCAGCTAGTAACTGGGTGGAAAAGTCTGGGAAGGGGAAAACCATCTTCACATTAAGAGCAAGGCTGGGTCAGGCGAATTAAGCTTTAAAATACACTATTGTAGAAAGAACTCTCAGGATGTGTCAAGTGTTCCAGGACTCAAACGATGACCTTCTGCAGGGTGAAGACTTTTGGGAAGCAGGCTGCTTCAGGTGACCCTGGAGCCCGCCACTGGCTCTGCGTCCCCCTGTGTGCGTCTTGTTGGCGTTCAGCTCGCTGCAGGTGGGAGTGCAGCCCTTGTCCCTGGGACGCACGTGCTGTGGAAGGACAACATTCAGAGGGTGCAGGGGCCTCTGGGCACGACTAGCTGCTTTTAGCAGCAGCTCCTGGGTCAGCCCTCCAGGCAGTGAGATCAGTCTTCCCGCTACTTGAGTCATAACCTCTGGATTCAGATGTTTCCGAAATATCCAGATTTTCATTCAAAGACATCCCAAATTCTCGGTGAAAATGCATCTGTCTCTGAGAACAGTCAGTGCAAGCAGCACGGCCCACTCTGGAGTCACCCATCAGAGGACAGCGAGAGGAGTGCCTGACACGGACAGCAAAGGCTAAGAGGTCCCAGTTATGCGGAAATACTCCTACTGTGCATATGTCACGTTAAAAAGGAATCAAGGGACAAAAAGCACAATCAGACTCACAAATGCAGAGAGCTGATGGTTGCCGGAGGGGTGGGGTTGAGGGGATGTGCAAACGGCTGCAGAGAGTGGGAGACAGGCTTCTGGTTGTGGAATGAATACGTCTCGGGGTGTAAGGCACCACACAGGGGGTATGGCCAATGGTGTTGCGACCGCGCTGGGCGGTGAGGGAGGGGAGCTCCGCTCACGGGGAGTCCGGAGGAACACACGGAGTTGTCCGAGCTCTCTGTTGTGTACCTGCATCTAACGCAATGTTGTGTGTCAACTATACTCAAATAAATCTTTTTTAAAACGTTATGTTAGTGTGTCGGGATTTGATCGGCTACACGGTGCACGTCTCGATCTCCAGAGTGCATCAGAATTATCCAGATGGCTTGTTAAAAGACTGTGGGACCTCACACCCGGGTTTCTGAGTCCGTGGGCTTGGGGTGAGGCCTGACACTCTGCATTTTTAACCCCTTTCTGGAGAGGCCGCTCCCGCTGGTTGGGGCCCAGAGTGGCAGGCCCGCCGCCTCGCAGCTGACGCTCAGTTACTACGCTCTAGAAAGCTCTACGTGTGCGGTAGGTTCCGCATCCAAGCTTGGCTTCCGGACCTGAAGAGGTGTGCGGAGAAGTGGCAGATGATACGGAGAAAAGGATCAGTGAAATAACATGAAGGCTCTAAAATAAAGTAAGAGACAAAATAATTGAAGTGATTGGGATAACTGTATTTGGAAAGAAGCATATTGTTTAATCAGCATTCGCAGTAGATAAATGTTGATGGGGACTGAGGGGGCTCTCTGGACCTCCAGGGGCTAGGCCAACATAACTAGGAGTTGCCTGCAGTAGGAAACACAGAAGAGGAATGTTCAGATGATGCCAGGCACTGAGGGGGAAGTGAAGGATTTTAGTTTCCAAAGAGACTTGGACTTAGATGGGTTGGATTCAATACAGGAATTTCACTCCATATGTTTTCTTCCAATGGTTAGATTCTACAGTACCCAGCAAGAAATTCCCTACGGACTTTGGTGGGGCAGCTGGGTGGCTCAGTTAGCTAAGGGTCTGCCTTTGGCTCACGTCGTGATCCCAGGGTCCTGGGATCGAGTCCAGCATCAGGTTTTTTGCTTAGCAGAGAGTCTGCTTCTCCCTCCTCTCCTTCCTCCTTCTCCTCCTCTCCCTCATGCTCTCATCTCTGTCTCCCTCTCAAATAAATAAATAAAGTCTTAGAAAAACAAACAAACAAAACCAACGATGGTATCCAGGCTTCGACTGGATAAAAAACTTTTCACCCTCTTGGGCAGAAAGGAAGCACAGTGGATATAATTACCACTGTTAATGCTTAAACATTAATAGTATTTTTGATGTTGAAAATTAGCGAAAGATTACAGACAAATATCAAAATGAAAATGAGATATTTTACAAATTCTCTGATGTACTTGGCTAGGAAAATGTTGTTTGGTGATGAGTTCAGCTGAATCGTACAACACAGGGAACAGAAGTTTCCTTCTCAATCATCTCAAGATGATTTGCGCATGGACACAGACCACATGTGTCATAGAGAAAAATGTCTCTCTTGAAAAGATGGTGGCAAAACAAATCTCTGTTGCTAGTGTGGGTGTATGAGTATGCAAAGTTTTGTGTGTACTCACATACACACACAGAAACACATTGCACATGTATAATGCCCTGAAAGAATCACCTTAAGACAATGGTTATTGGGGGCGCCTGGGTGGCTCAGTTGGTTAAGCCACTGCCTTCGGCTCAGGCCATGATCCCGGAGACCCGGGATCGAGTCCCACATCGGGCTCCCTGCTCGGCGGGAAGCCTGCTTCTCCCTCTCTCACTCCCCCTGCTTGTGTTCCCTCTCTGGCTGTGTTTCTCTCTGTCAAATAAATAAATCTTCAAAAAAAAAAAAGATAATGGTTATTGGGACTTTGGAAAGTGAGAGCACTAACATGGAAAAATATATTTATAGATCTTTACTAGATGCTAGAGAAACTTTAGGGAAAGTTCGAAGTTCATATCTATTGAATATGGACTAGTTATTGCTTAACTTCTGACAAGAATAAACATTTTTAATGTATATATATAAACTATGTGATATAATACATATGCATTTAAAAATGCTTATTCTTATCAGCAGTTAATATATATCACAATTATATTACTATATATGTATGTTACACATATAAATATGCACATACTATAAATATAGACCTTTTTTTAAGAATGGGGGTGTGCAGCAGTTACCCTGGTGACTCAGTGTGTGACCCGAAGACCATCAGCACCAGCACCAGTACCACCTGGGAGTTGGTTAGAAATTCATCACTGAAGCAGAATCTGCATTTTAACAAGATTCCCAGTGAATTGTATGCTTTTTTTTCTTTAAGATTTTATTTGAGAGAGAGACAGAGAGCACACAAGTCGGGGGGCAGCAGGCAGAGGGAGAAGCAGGTTCAGGACCCCGGGATCAGGACCCGAGTTGAAGGCAGATGCTTAACCAACTGAGCCGCCGAGGTGCCCCGATTTGTATGCTTTTTAAATGATGAAAACTCAAGGATCCCTAGTCAAAATTACCAATATTTTTTTCATGGTGTTTTCCAGAGGACAGTAGACCTGTCTACTGATTCAAACCATGTTTTTACTTCCTTGATGTATATACAAACTACAGCTGATCTGAAAGTTCTAATCACATTTCAAGGCTCCAATCAGATACCAAAACTTTCAATAATCACTAAAATTTTTAAGGGTACAAGAAAGCAGTTTGTCTCTTTATTATACCGGGCATATAATCAAGAGAAAAACGTCAACATTGTTCAATGTAAGACCATAGTAGTCACTCATTTAATATGTACTTTAGATCTGAAATGGTAAGTCACTTTAATTTCATATGATATATTTATAAAACTGTGAAAGTCAATCATTAGTTTAATAATGGATTAAATATTTCTTTTTTTAAAAAGTTTGAAAAAAATCTCCCAGATACTTTATTGACAATAAACATCTTCATATCTCATCTGCTCTTTTAAACTTCTTGTTTAAGTTCTGCTTAAAATTCCGGAGGCATCTACAACCAGAGGCATCTACAAGCCTTCCTCTTTGCCAAATCAAGTGAGGGATTCCCCCTTCCTGAGCTTAGCTCTTTAATTTAGGTTTCCAGGGAAAGAGGTGCTCTGCCTCCCCACTCCAACGCGTTCAGCCCTTTTTACCAGCAAGAAACAAAGTTATTGCTATAAAGTAAAAAGTTAAAGGAGCAAGGAAACACAATCCTGGATAATCACAACCTGGATAACTAGCCTTGAGGAAGGGTTCTGCTAAGGTAACTGAACTTAGTTATCATAAACTCTTTGGTAGCTACACACTTTCACCCTACGGAGTAACAGATTATCTCGTAGCTCAGGACTATTGGGGATACAAATGTTTTCCATGATGCACTTAGTGTTGTTGCAAAGTTAATGTTGTCGAACATATATATGTGTTCATATTTGTATACAGTCATATGCAGACATAAGTGCATATACATTACATTTGAGATAGGCACACATTTCCTAATAACTAACTTCACAGAAACAGAGAAGCTTTGTAGGGAACCACAGAAACATCCCCAAATTTTCACAACTTAAAGTAAACAGCAAGGACATGCTAGAGTTGAATCACAAAAGATCTTAGCTGAAACCAGATGCTTAAAAAAAACCCCCCAAAACAGGGTCAAAGCAACCCTTCAGTATCTGTAAGACCATTACAACCTGATGTGAGTATATAATGTGAAATTTAAAATAACAAATGAAGGAAAAATCTGTGGAACGAGTGCCCTCATCTTATCGCACTATGCCCCCTGGGTCTTGGCGCCCAAGGCAGGGAAATGTTCAGTGAAGAAGAACCTGTTAAAGACAAACTCCGTTTACCTGTCGACAGCCGCACCACACGTAATTTTAAACAGGAAGCTTTGTCTTCATTGTAGAACTAAAACTTGGTGACAGTAGCATGTCCTAAACCGTTTCCCTCAGCCCGCCTCTCAGGAGAGGGATCACGGGCAGCCTCGTGCCCCAAAGGGGACAGCAAAGGCTTGGGAAAACCCAGGTTCACATCCTGGCTCTGCCCCGGAGCTCTGTGGTCCCAGAGGAACTCCTTAGCCTCCCGTCGCCTGAATTTTCTTACTGGGGAAATTGTGTTCTTGCGAATGCAGCAACAAAGCAGGTAAAGGGGCCTAGCACACAACACAGGGTGGTGAAAAACAGTACATACTATTATGACTATAGTTCTTACTACTATGCAAATATGCAAATGGACCACCATTTCTACAAAGACCATATTTATTGCTTTGCAAGCTCCACATGGCTATTTCCCGGCCCATGTCAGAACCGACTTACCTTAGTCATTGCTCACAAGGAGATGCTATCGCGTTTCACGTCATTAAAAACAAACAGACCCATCGTTTCCAATCTACCAACTCCATCAAATGTTCAAAAGACATTTTTTAAAGGCATCAAGTTAATTAGATTGGTCGTATGGTGATATGTATTAAAAATCTTTTCCCACGTCTGCAATATTTCAGTCCCCCTCCTGCTTCCGTAAGTAAGCTAGGGGAGGAGACCCAGATTCAAGTACGGGATTTATTCACACTTGTGCTACATACGAAGGGGTTTTGGAGAGACGGCATCAGTATGCCAGCTTGCACAATGGTCCGAGACCGCCACTGGCATAACATAACTGATGAGGTTAAGTTAGTACAAATGATTCCCCCACGGGCCCTCCAATACTGGTTTTGCCACCATCTGAATGGGCTTAGTTGACGTCCTGTCCAGAAATTCTTCCACTGGCTGTCCAGACATCGCTATAAATCCACAGCAAATGGACGGAAGATAACTGCATCCAAAACATCTGTTTGGACTAAGAGAAATGATGCTCAGACACAGTGACTTTGCAATATATTTAGAATTCATTCTTCAGCGTCATTTCTTGATTAAATCTTTGCTCTCTGAAAACAGTCGAGACAGTTTTTATTGCATGTAAGTTATTTTTTGGTGAAAAGGAGGAAAAGGGATTCAAAGTTAGCTTTTCACAAACAGCCACTGTCATTCTCTTGTGAACTCACATTAATAGAGCTGACATAAATCACAGTCAGATACGCGGGCTATGTACCGACAAACGTAATCATTACACTGGGAGACCACCTGTTTCAAATGCACTTTGCACCGCAGACAGGATGAACCAGAAGTTGGTCTACAGTATTTAATCCTATTTATCTCAATTACGAATAACAGCTAATACATTCTTAGATAGAGAGAGATAGGAAAGGTGATGTTTTTCATATTTTGTGATAGCTTTACATCGATTTATTCTTCAGAATACACTAAAATAAACATAACCTACTTTTCAAAGCTGCTACTGACTTTTTTCTTTTGCTTCATGAAGATAATTAGACTGTGGTGTGGAGACCAGAGTGGTGGGTCTAATTGATCCTACTTCATATGCAAATCAAACAAATGTCATAGTTCATTTTAGAGACACACTGAAAACCTATATTGCAAACTGACTCATTTGATCCTGGATTTACAAGGCAACATTTGAAACTAGTGGTCTAGCTGACACAGGCAACCATGCAGAAAGTTACAACATTCATAGAAATACCAAAGTAACTCTTGTGAACAGTAATTGTTCAAAGCAAAGAAAGAACAAATAAGGATGGGTACATGGTTTTCATGTTGGTAACTTCTTACTGAGTTCATGTTAATAAAACCAGCTCTCTTCCAAACATATTCATGTAAATTATTGGTGTAGGCTTGAAAGAGATTATATTCAGTAAGGTACATGCAGGGTTGAGAATCTACCTTGACATTAAAAAAAAAACCCACAAAGTCTGGAAAAAGTCATTTCTCTTACATTTTTCTCAATAGTTCAATTTTATTTTAAAGTCCAAGTAAAAACTCTGGGACCAGTTTACTTTTTTTATAAACATCATGGCCATATCATATATTTTCCTTCCCACCCACGATCAATCCTCTGAATAAAATATAAAACAAAAAACTGCCTCCAAATACAACAGAAAACAAAACCCCCAAACAAAACAAAATAATCTTGAGCAAAGAACTCATTTTTTTAAGCTTGAAAACACTGGCGACGTTATTTTCACTTCAGTCATTTGACTCGTCTACATGAATGCTTCACGAATGCTAAGTGTGGCTCAAGACAGAATCCAATAGAAAGAATTTAAGGACAGCATCTCAGCCGTTTGGCTGGGCAGTGAAAGTGCTTGGTAAATGCGGAACTGAGTGTGCAGGGTGTCCTCCTAAGGGGAACGCTGCTACACGTCGCTGGGTGACCGTGCTCTCTGCGAGAGACTGGAGGGGACGCAGCCACAGCAGATGAGACAGAGGGCTTTCTGGATCTCTTGGTTTCTGAAAGCATATATGACAGGGTTGATGATGGAGTTGTAGGTGGCGGGCAGGAGGGTGGCGTAGGTGTAGATGGGCGGGTAGGTGTAATCAGCTATCAAGGAATAGAGGGTGAAAGGCATCCAGCAAGCAGCAAAGGTCCCCAGAATGATGGCCAGGGTGGAGACCCCCTTCCGGGTGGTCACATAGTGGGAGGTGGCCAGGAAGTGATGCTGGAGGGCTATCTGGTGGGCGTGCCTCATCACGATCTTGCAGATCTGGATGTAGAGCTGGAGCATGAGCGCAAACATGAAGAGGAAGGAGACGGAGAGGATGGCCGCGTTGTTCTTGGTGAGAGGTCTGACCACGCTGCAGGTAGACTCGTCTCTGAGGCAGTTCCAGCCCATGACGGGCAGCAGTCCCAGGCAGATGGAGGTCCCCCAGAGCAGAATGAGCATGACATAGGTGAACGTGACCGTCCTCTCCGAGTGGTATGTCAGAGCATAATACAGGGAGAGGTAGCGGTCAACAGTGATAGCCAGCAAGCTGCAGACAGAGGCAGAGAAAGAGGCGACAATGAGCCCGATTGTGACCAGCTTCGTGGCTTCTGACTGGAGCAGGTAGGCAAAAACAAAATTGATGATGAGTCCGACGCCAGCCAGCAAGTCTGCGAGCGCCAAGCTGCCTATCAGCAGGAACATGGGTGCTCGCAGGCTGGGGTTATGGAAGATGATAAGGACCACAATGGCATTTTCACAGGAGATGAGGGTTCCTGAGGTACACAAGACAATGTCCCAAGGGTTGACAACGAGCTCTGGCTCCGGCTCTACAACAGGAACCTGGGAGGAGACGGCCGCCGAGACGTTCTCCGCAGCAGCGCCAGCATCTAAATAATCCCGAGGCAGCCCGCTTACATTGACCTTCAGGTCTTCATTCATTTTAACCCCCGTCCTCTTCAACGAAAAGACAGGCTTTTTAATGTTTAGACACAGCAGGGTGACAATCCAAGATCATGCAAAACAGCAGCAACAACCACCACAAACAGAAAGCCTCCTCAGCCCCCCCCCCCTTCGCCAGCCAATGCCACGAGCTTCATGAATTATAAAGTGTTAGGGAATAAAACAAAAGGCAAAGTCTCCGCGGTTGCAAACCCACGACCACAAATGCCGTTTGACGCTGGGGACCACACAGGGTAGGACTTGAAAACACGAGCGTGAGTGGGGCAGGCACACACGGAACCGCGGCGGGCTGTTGGCTGAAGTGCCGGGAACGCACCTCTGAAAATCACATCTTGCATGCTGGAAACGAACCACTGTTTGACATGTGGCTGCTGCCGAGAAAGCCACTCCGCAGCGACAGGTCGCGAGCCGGGGCCGCCATCCCCGAAGGAATATTTAAATCGCCCATTTCCACCGACCCCCCCCCCACACACACTCCAAAACAATCCCTCGCGCGCGTGCACGCACACACACACCCCCAGTCAGAACAAAGAGGGGTCTCAGACGTCCCCCGTGTGCACAGGGCAGTCGGACCAGGGTCACAAAAGACAGGTGTGTGCGGTGGGGGTGTGGAGACAGACAGACACACGCGCGCGCATGCACTGCCGCCGCTTCCCCGGCGGGGACCGGCCGAGACGCGAGCGGACAGACAGGCGCCCGGACAGGCGGCCCGCGGGGGCGGGGGTCATCGAGGGGGTCACCTTGGCGCGCCCAGGCCGGGGGGGCTCCTCCGGTGCTTCCGAAGCGCGCGGGGTACTCGTGTCGCCTGTCTGCGCCCGGGCGGGCGGCGGCGAGGGGCGGCGGCGAGGGGCGGCGGCCGCGCCCGGGAGCGGGCGGGCGGGGGCGGGCGGGGGCGCGCGCTCGGCGCCAGGTGAGCTGCGGGCCGCAGGTGAGCGGCGGGCTCGGCTCGCGTGCCCGGCTCTCCCCGCCGCGCGCCCGCCAGCCCGCCCACCCGGCCCACACGCTCCCCGCGCGCGCGCCCCCGCCCCCGCCCGTGCGCGCCCGGCGGCCCGCCCGCGGGAGCCCCGGGAGCCCCGGGAGGCCGGCGCGCGCCCCCAAGGGTCGGGGCGCACCGGCGGGCGAGGGCGAAGGAGCGCAGCTAGCGCCCCCCACCGCTTCTGGAGGCGGGGATCTGCACCCTCCCGCTCCCAGCCTGCGCCCCGCGTCCCACCCCAGCTGGCGGTCTGGGGCTTGCACTGGGGCGGGGGCAGAGGAGCACCGCCTGGGAATCCGGTGACCTATTTCATTCCTGGGGTCTCCCTGGGGAGTCCCAGTCGCTAGCGACCTGCTTCTCCAAGCCTTTCCCTAAACTGCCACATTGACAGCCCAAAGAATTGCTAAGGGTGGCATTGGGGATTAGCAGTAGGGATGCAGGGCGAGCAGGTCAGGGAGGTTGGTCTTTAAAGCGGCAGCATGATTGGCCAGCTATTTTAGAACTGCCGTTGACCACACTGCATCCCGATCCCAAAGGGGTTCTTTTCCTTAGATGTGTCTTAGATCTGGTTCATTATTACTGTTCCCCGAGAACATTTGCTTAACTGCATAGAAGGTGCTGTTATGTGAATCATCATTTTCATCAAACTGCTCTTATTAAGCGCTCCTTGAGCTGCGTTTTCAAATGGAAATCATTCACAGAGTTCCTGCAGAAGCTTCCTGCACATGCTGGCCAAAACCCATTCATTTAGGTACTGAAGTGGCAGTGTTAATTTATGTTTTCATTTTTACCCATCAGTAGGTTCTAAGATTAAGAACCTGATAGCCACCGACTTTCATGAGCTCATGTCATCTCTGGATACAAAACCTAGAGCACCTAAGAGATCTTAAGTTTAAAAATGATCTCCCAGCTTAAAGGTAGTAGAAAACCAGGCATGATGTGGTTTTTCTTTTCAGCAGTGAAGGTCTTTCTGACTGCCTTTCTCCACACTCCCCAAACAGGTCCTGTATGAATAGAGATGGTCTGCAGACCACGGGACCCTTCCTACCACGCCGTCAACCTCTGGCCATCCTGCCTGCCCCTGGTGCTCATGGTCATTTCTCACCCAAGCCCTGCGGATTCACCTACCCTTGACTTCCTCTTGTCCCTTTTCCTCCCTTTCTCCCATCCACGAGCTCCTGCCTCTCCCTGCAGGCCAGTTCTCAACTAGAGATCAGTAGTTCTGGGATGGGGCCCAGATTGCATTTGCAAGCCTCTGTCCCAGAGATCCCGCTCCTGGTCCCGGACTACACTTTGAAAAGCAAAGTTCTATGGAGTTTTAAGAACCGCTTGTACCTGGTGGGGAGGCATCAGACACCTATCAACTTCCACATGGTGAATCAACGCATTTTTAGAATAAAGTGTTGAAAAATCGTTGTTTGAGCATATACATAGCCGTTTTAGCACGGTGCAGGTGAAACTACCTGCCAAAACTTCGGAGGCTCACATGGGCACTGCAGCTCAGGTTAGGCAAATGTGTGGTGCTAGGCAGACACTATTCGAGTAAATGACACAGAGATAAGTCCCAGCCTCTGGAGATGACTGTGGAAGAACTCACTCCCTCTTTAATGTGCTTGGGAAAGAAAGGTGTGTGTGTGTGGGGGGGAGGATGGGAAGATCCAGGCGTTGGGAAGAGAGAAGGTAATGAAGTGGTTGTATTTTCTTGCAGTGAAATCTTGAGTTAAAGGAAGAAATTGAGGGACTTCCGTCTAGGGATGGATACGGGCAAAGGACAGCACTGAGGGGCAGCGGCAGGGTGGGGGCCAACAGATGGCCAAGATCAGCTGTGCGTTCACAGTTTTGCTTTGTTATACCTTCGCCTTGAGTGATTACTTGTAAAAAAAAAAATTAAACTTTGTTGCAAATTCTGTTTATCTGTGTATTGTTAGGACTTCTGTTGCCAAGGGGGCAGAAATCCAATTCAAACTAACTTAATTCTAAATGGTTATTGTTCTTGGGGTGGTGGGGAAAGAGACTGGAGTGACTCCTGGAAAGGAAGGAGAAGCTGCAGGAAGAGAACTCTGTGTGCCGAGGCTCCCGGCCAGTCCCTATCTCTGGCTTATTTCTTGTCTTTGCTTCTCTGTGTTCACCAGCCTCTAACTGACCTTTCCTAGACAAGCATCTCCCATGCAGCTGCAAAAATGGCCCCAGGTGGCCTTCTGGTTGCATGCTGAGACCTTCTTCCTAGCTGGGGAGACGTGTTCCCATGGAAAACTCTGGCCTGCCCTGCTGTGTGTGCCCAGCTTGGAACCAACTGTAAGGTGATGGGATGGCACGAATCCGTTGGATTCAAAGCCTGGAACATGCGTAGAGTGCCGCAAGGGTGGGGGTGGGGGTTCCCATCTGAATTTTGCTGAATGGGCATTTC
>PITA01000252.1:172477-320526 GCA_004023965.1 Spilogale gracilis
TTTTTTTTTTTTTTTTAAGATTTTATTTATTTATTTGACAGAGAGGTAGAGAGAAAGCACAAGTAGGCAGAGCGGCAGGGGGATAGAAAGGAAGAAGCAGGCTTTCTGCCGAGCAGGGAGCCGACTCGAGGCTCAATCCCAGGACCCCGGGATCATGACCTGAGCCAAAGGCAGCTTTGGCAAGAAACCTTAAGCAGCACAACCTAGCATTCTTACAACCCATACTAACAATTACTGTTTTATGTAAGAAAGGCTCTGTGCCCATCTTAAAAGCACATAGTGTCTTTGATAACTTGCACCCTGTACCCACATTTCCTGGCCCTTCCTTGTGATTGAATTTATAGATTGTGGGGTGTCCCAGATTACCAGCTGGAGCAAGTCATAAACCGAGCCAGGACTATATGGCGTATGTGGTGTCTATGTTGAAATGTTGCTAGTCAGTTTCTTTGCCACCTGAGTTAATGACTACGGGTCAGTTTTTGTGCATTTGATGAACTGGTGTGTAATCGGAACCAGATGAGCCATGCCTCATTGTGCCTAAGCAAAGATTATATCACATCTGAGAATAAAACAGGACTTCAGATTAAATTTTTATTTATTTCTCTAACTTACAGTAAGTTTTTTTTGCAGCATAACCTTCATGTAGGAACTGCATATTTCACAAACGTACAGTTTGATGCAGGGATACTGAATGAATATGCCAATGTCCTCTCTAACCATCCTGAGAAATAGAATATCACCAGGGCCCCAAAGCTGTCCTTTTGCCCCTACCTCCATTATTATCCCCACTGGGAAAAGGAAACCGCTGTTCTCAATTTTAAAGCCAAAGATGGGATTTGCCTGTTCAGGAATGCTCCATAAACAGAATCACACAGTGTGTATACTGTTGTGTCTGACTTCGTTCACTCAACAACATTTGTGTGAGAGTTACTGATGTATTGGATGGATTAGAAGTTGGTTCTTTCTCCTTGCTGTATAGTATTTGTCAGATATTGTGCCATGATTTTTTAATCTATTCCCCTACTGGCCACTTTGTGTTGCTGTCTGGCTTTGGCTACTGTGAGGAAACCATGATGAACATTCTTGGATGTGTCATTTAATGCACATATGTATGTATTTCTATTAGATATGTTCCTAAGGCTGGATCAAAGTGTATTTTAATATTTAATTCTCTATTTAAACAAACTCTGATGATTGCTACTTAAGGGTAGTGAGGGGTCTATTAAAAATCATAACACATCCCTCCTTTCCCCTTTATAAGACCTTCCAGATATTTGTGTTGTTTCTAGCTTGGAGCTATTATAAATAAAGCTGCTATGAATAAAAAAAATAAGACCCTCCAAACTTCAGGGGCGCCTGGGTGGCTCAGTTGGTTAAGCAACTGCCTTCGGCTCAGGTCATGATCCCGGAGACCTGGGATCGAGTCCCACATCAGGCTCCCTGCTCAGCGGGAAGCCTGCTTCTCCCTCTCTCACTCCCCCTGCTTGTGTTCCCTCTCTGGCTGTGTTTCTGTCTGTCAAATTAAAAAAAAAAAAATCTTAAAAAAAAAGACCCTCCAAACTTCCATTTTAATAGAGGAGGAACATATTTTATGGGAATAACAAGGAGACAAAGAAAGAAAAAGACATATCACATAAAGACAATATTTGGTCGGAGATTCTGGGTGAGAAAGAAGATTTCTGTTGTTAGTGGCAACATCGCCTCATTTCTACACATATTTTTATGTTTTTAAATTTGTATTAATTAAAAAAATAGAAGTCTTTTTCTGATTATAAAATAATACATATTCACTACAGAAATTTTGCTGCCTGCGATTAAAATTAAAAAGTAAAATTACCTGTACTCTCAAATCCAGAGAGAGACACTGAACTTTCTTTATTGTTGGTAATATACATTTTGAATACATTTATTGGAGGTTTTTTTTTTTCCCAGAGTAACTTGAGGAATTACTTTCAGAAACATTTTATACTCGTTGTTGTATGGAGAAATCGTTTTAAATGTTCTTTGGGTTGTGAGGCCCTGGTCAGTCTTATGATGTAAGTGGTCAGGCAGGGATACTTCCTGTTCACCCTTGGAAGCCCATCGGCCTTCTGCCTCCTGCACCGGCCTTTCCTGCAATGTCCCCTGCTACCGCTCTGTCCCTGTGGGAGCTTAATAGCGGCCCCCAAAGACAGTCATGTCCTGACCCCTGGAACCTGCGAGTATTACCTTATATGGCAAGGGGAGTTTAGAATGTGGAAGTAATTAAGCATCTCCAGATGGGCAGATTATCCAGGTGAGCCCTAAATATAATCACAAACGACCTTTTCTTTCTTTCTTTCTTTCTTTCTTTCTTTCTTTCTTTCTTTCTTTCTTTTTTCTTTCTTTCTTTCTTTTTTCTTTCTTTTTTTAAGTAGGCTCCATATTCAGCTTGGAGCCCAACACAGGGCTTAAACTTATGACCCTGAGATCAAGACCTGAGCTGGGATCCGGAGTCAGACACTTACCGACTGAGCCACCCAGGCACCCTCCAAATGTGCTTTTGAAGGATCTTTTTTGAAGACAGAGGAAGGGACTCGGCAACCAAAGGGTGTAGACAGCCTCTGGGAGCTGAAGGAGCAGTGGGGTGGGCCCTCTCTGGAGCTTCTAGAAGGAATACAGTTCTAGGGACCCACTTTTGACTTCTTACCTCTGGAATAAATTAAGGGTGTTTTTTCCTTAAATTGATACGCACCATGGCTAACGGATGTCTGCCATCTCCATTAGCTTTCACTCGCAGTGCTGTCCGTTCTGTGGGTTTTAGCAAACTCATAACGGCACGTCTCCATCATCACGGTCCCACACAGAGCAGTTCCACGGCCCTGAAAATGCCCTTTGCTGCCCCCGCTCCTCCCTCCCACTGCCCCCAGCCCCGTTCACCACTGATCTTTCTACGCTCTATAGTTTGCCTTTCCCAGAATGTCATGTAGCTGGAACCCTACCGTACGGAGCCTTTCTGAACTAGCTTCTTTCACTTAGTACCGTGGGCACAGTGCTGGCCACGGGGGTGGGGGGATGGCGGGAGGAGCCCAGTCTGCGCCTCTCGGTAGAATCCTGAGACCTTCTCTCAGCTGGGACACGAGAAGCATGGAGGGGCAGGAGCTGGGCACTGTGTCTGTGCCCAGGCCTCCTGGTAGGGCAGCATTTCCTCCTGAGGTAGATGGGCATGGGATGAGAGGGAGGCTGAGCCTGAGAAACATCTTTGGAGACTCATTGTATCACTAGACGACGTCTTGAGGGCGTCCTAATTTTAACACTCAAGCCAGTGGAGGCCTCGGCTGCCAATGTTTGGGCATAAAAAGGAAATGTTCACCGAGTAC
Source organism: Spilogale gracilis (assembly GCA_004023965.1). Classification (NCBI taxonomy): domain Eukaryota; kingdom Metazoa; phylum Chordata; class Mammalia; order Carnivora; family Mephitidae; genus Spilogale; species Spilogale gracilis. The sequence continues at coordinate 175,816 of PITA01000252.1, forward strand.
CCCATTCAGGTTGTAAAAGGAAGAGAGACTTCCCCTCCAGCTTGGTAACAAGGAGTGCCAGCCCTGAGTTGGGCATCGTAGCAGGAGACAGCCTCATGTTGCTGACTCAGCCGTGCCATGCGCTCCTGGGCAGAGGTCCTGGAAAGTTCTCTTCTTGGGCCTTGACACTCCGGCCGTGTTCGCATAAGAACTCAAGGAGAGAAATGGAGTGATCAGGCTCAGCATTGATTTTTTTGAATCACTGAAGAGCGAGCTCTGTTCACACAAGTAAACTTGGTATTTGAGCTAAGAGTTAAACGTCTTTGCAGACCAGCTTGACAACACGCGCTTTCTCTGCAAAGAAGCATTCCTAGGGGACCTGCCCTCCATGCCTCATGAATCATGTGTTCTCAGCCTCTCTCTTTTCCTGTGACCTACATTTCATTATATCTGATGGACTTCCCTGTGAGGTTTGGGGGAGATGTGTGCTGTGAGCAAAGATGCAGCCTTTTCTTCTAATGTGGTTTTAAAATCCTGGCATGCTCCTACCGGATGCTCCTTCTGTCTTTAAAAGAGGAAATGGAAGGATCCTCGGCGGGTAGCTAGAAGTAGGAAAACAGTGTATTTTGCTGATGTGCTACTTGGCTTCCAATTTTTCTTTTACTATGTCAGGAGGCCCAGGCAGCCGATTATAATCAATACCTTGTAGCCAAAACGTGATTGTTTGGCATGTCCGCCATCCTGCGGCTCTTGAAATGCTGGCTTAAAAGGCTGGTGAATGAAATGGGAGAAGGGACAGGAAGAGAGGAAGGCATAACCAGGTCCCGGGGTGCTGGCTCAACGCCCTGCCCTCAGCTTACGCTGAATGGCCTGCATCAGCAACACAAGCAGGTTGGAGCTGCCAAATTTTCCGCCAGACTTCTGCAAGGTGAGTTGGCAGGTGTGCCACTGTGTGAGTCGCGGAGCTCTGGCAGCGGTCTCGGTCGCAGGGAAGGGGCAGTGTTAGTTTTGAGTTGGTGTCTCAGTATGCCCACCGAGCTCAGGTAGTGCGGTGGTGATTAATGCATGCTTCGCTTTGCCTGGCAACGAAATTGACTTGTCCTAACTCTCGATCGGAGACGCACGTTTCTGACTGCTGGCAGCCGATTGATTTTAGATCAATTACGTCAGATCGGTGGTCCCCAGAAGTTCGGATTCGGTGGGTTGCTGAATTTCACCAGCAGCAGCCACAATGACCTAAAGCGGAGACCGACGCGGGGCTCCCAAACTTTTATTTTGCCCAAGTTCTTTTAACAAGCAAACTTCGAATTGCCTTTATTATTATTTTATAGTAAAAGGACATTTTTAGCACACATGCGCGCACAGGCACACAAAGACGTTTCTCGAACAACTGGAGAGTGCTTTAAATGAAACACATCTGGTCGAATGAGAACTCCCTGCATTGTTCTGACTTTTCACAGAACACCCATGTTCCAGATGGGTGGAAACATCACAGCCTAGGTTGGTCAGAGGATGGCTCTTGAGAACCACCAATAGACATGATTTTGTATCTACTCAAATGAATCCTAGAAGAGATTTAATACTTGCTGTCATTACATCCCTAGGGAAAATGTACAGGTCGTGTTTCCAGTTATACAGAGTTATCTCTTAGGCACTCAGGAACATTCTTCACCTCTCCAAATTCATAGCCCGTGTTTATGGAACACCCACCCTGTGTCATGAGCTCTTCACTTTATGGGAATTAGAAAAGACTCAGTCCGTGCTGGGATGTTCTATGTTGTCTTCAGGGAAATGGCGAGCTGGCTGCCTCCACGAAGGCTTCCAGAGTGACATGAATCTCTCTGTGAATTTACCGTGGTTTGGGGAGACCAACATTAAGCAGACTGATGCACTCGCTTTAAAGTGTCAGCTATTGTATAATAAATATTTACTGTCTCGGGAGCCAAGTATGCACAGACCTGCGTGACCTTGAGCAACTAAACCACTCATCTGTTTGTAAAATGAGAAGGTTAACGGCATCTACCTCCAAGGGCTGGTGTATGACACAGGATAAATCACACAATACCCTTATCCCAGCCTGGCACAAAGCATACGGTCTGCACACAAGAGCTGTGATCACTACTGTGTCCGTTGGCAGTAGGTCATTTCCCTGTCCCCTGTGGGAGCGAGGATCCAGGTGATTCCTGTTCTGTCAGCCCCCTGGCCAAACACCTGTCAACCTCCTTGGAATCATCACCCACAAACCCCCCAATCTGTCAGGAAATCCCATTGATCGTCCTTTCAAAATACATCCAGAATCCGTAGGTATCAAAACTCCAAGGCAAGCAAGATGTCCTTCAGTAGGTGAAGAGATAAATGTGTACAACCAGACAATGGAATGTTATTCAGCTCAAAAAACAAAAAACAAACAAACAAACAAACAAAAAAGCCTCCCAAGCCACAAAAAGACATGGGGGAAATTAAAATTGCACATCATTCAGTGGAAACCAGTGTGAAAACCATATGCAACTGCATGACATTCAGGGAAAAGGCAAAATTATGGAGACAATAAAAAGATCAGTGGTTGCGAGGGGCTCGGGGGAGGGAAGGGTGACTACGTGGAGCCCCGAGGATTTTTAGGCCCATGAGACTGCTCTGCGTGACCCTGTGATGGGGGGTTCATGCCATTATACACTTGTCCAGACCCATAGAATGTGCAACACCAAGAGTGAACGCTAATGTACATTATGGACTCTAGATGATAATGACGTGTCAATTCAGGTTCATGGATGGTAACAAATGTACCACTATGCTGAGAGATGTTGATAATGGGGAGGTTGTGTGCATGTCGGGGCAGGGGGTAAATGGGAACTTTTTGCTCAATTTTGCTGTGAACTTAAAACAGCTCTAAATATCGTCTATTTTTTAAAAGACAAAGAGAAATGTTGCAGGAGATGAATTCAAATAATGAATTCATCTATTAAATGGTCAAATAAAAATTGTAAAAAAGAAAGGAAAAAAAGTATAGCTTCTCACCTCTTCCTTCCACTACCGTCACCTTCATCCAAATGACTGTCATCCCTCACCTAGATTTCGCCAAGGGCTTCGTAACTGGTTTCCTACCTGTGCTCTAACTCTGTCAGCCTGTTCTTCATGAACCTCCGTGAGATCATGTTCCTCCTTACCAAGCCCTCGATGGGGCCCCCGATCACCCAGAATGAAGTCAAGTCCTCATGCTGCCCTTAACCTGTTATCATTCTTCCTGCCAGCACCAGGCTCACCCCTGATGCCCTGTCACTGGCCCCTGCCTCCCTCAGGTCTTCCCTCGAATGCCATATTCAGTGAGGCCTCAGCACCCCTGTCCACACTGTGCACCTCGACACACCACAGTGGTCTTCCTCCTGCTTTCATGTCTCTCCCTTGCACTGATAACTGCTGGGATATCACCGAGAACAATGCCAGGTGTTGTCTTTCCTTCCCTCTTGTTCATCTGTGTCCTCCCCACAATACTACCTCCTCCATTGGGTTCCTTGTTGATTCTCCAGTGCCTAGAACATGGCCTGGTGTGTGGAAGGGCCTTATGTCCAATGAATGGGTCATGGAACTGGGAGGGGAAGTTAGGAGACTTGGTTGTTGCAAGGTGGGCCTGAGATCCTCTATCTCACTGCGAAGCAGGTCTTCCCAATGTATTTGGGACATTAAGCGAGCCTCTCTGTGGCCATGTTGGGTGGGCCTCAGCTGACCGAGGAACTCCCCCTCAGAGTGACATGTTCTTTTAGCTATGTCCATCTAAAGGATCAGTTTTGAGGCAAGTCCTGCTGTCTTCAGAGGCTTTTGGTCCTTCTCAAGTGAGTTTCCTCGATGCCGGCAGGCGGGGGGTGAGGGGGGCGGAGAATGACGCTATGGACTGGGTTGTGTCCCTCCAAAATTCATACGTTGCAGTTCTAATGTCCAGTACTTTGGAACATGACTGTATTTGGAGATGGGGTCTTTAAAGAGATGATTAAGTTAAAGTGAGCTCGTCAAGGTGGGCCTCACAATCTGACTGGGCTCCTTCTAAGAGAAGGAGATTAGAGCACAGATGCACACAAAAGAGGGAAGACCAAACGAAGACAGGGAGAAGATGGCCATCTCCTAACCAAGGAGAGAGGCCACAGATGGAACCGACCCACTGACACCTTGATCTTGGACTTGTAGCCTCCAGAACCATGAGAAAATAAACTTCTGTTGTTTCAGCCGCCCAGCCTGGGGTACTTTGTTATGACGGCTCAGGCTGACTAGTACCGATGAGTCCAAGCAGACGGACAGATTCGGACAGGAAATCAAATTTTCCCAGGGGGGTTGAAATTGGCGTAGAGTAGAGCTTTCCAAATGGTGTCAAGGAACCTACTATCCCACAAGATGCTTGGTGCTGTTGACCCTAGCCATGTCTCCTTGCCCCCGAGGGCACACTAGCCAACTCACAGCAAGCAGCGCCTACGTCTCTTACCTGAGGACTTTCTCTGGTCTAGAGCCCACCTTGCCATGGCACCGCAGACCGGAAGTACCAGGAAGTGTATGCCCCTGGAGCGGCCATCTGCAGATGACGGACACGGGGATGTACATACCCCAGCTACCTCCTCGCTGGGTCTCAGATAACTGAGTCGCCATAACCTCCTCAGACCGAGGCAGCCGCCCCAGCTGGGATGGCAGGTAAATGGCTGTGGTTGTGTTGTTCACTCAGTATGCCAGGCACTCCAACCGAGAGCTTGCTCGAGGTCGCTTCTTGCTTGGAGAGTTGAGTCAAGCTCTGCGGCTTATTTCCTTGTGGTTCAACCACATCCCTGGTGCATGTTTTGCTCTGACTCTTGGAAGGCCTAAGGTCCAGTCACTCTCCGTGGGAATGCCTTAGTCAGCCAGGGGGCTGCCATAGTGAAATGCCACAGCCTCAGTGGCTGAAACACAAGTTTATTTTCTCACAGTTCTGGAGGCTGGAAATCCAAGTTGAAGGCTCCTTCTGAGTTCAGGTTCTGATGAGAATCCTCTCTCTGGCTTGCTGATGGCTATCTTCTCACTAAGTCCTCACATGGCCTTTCTCTGGGGCATATACACAAGTGGAAAGAGCAAGCAAGCTCTCTGTGTCTCTTCTTAAGAGGACACTAATCCTATTGGACCTGGGCCTCATCCTTATGACCTCATTTAGCCTTAATTACACTATGAAGGCTCTATCTCCAGATTCAGTCACACTGGGGGCTGGGCTTCAAATTATGAATTTTAAGGGGATACAAACGTTCGGTCCATGACAGATAATGTGCTCTAAAAAACCTGCATGCTGCCATTTTTTTCTCTTTCTTGTCTCACATCACCCTTACATGTTTCCTAGGAATATAACCAAAATAAATTGCTTTTATTAATCTCTGCCTCAGGGTCTGTTTCTGAGGAAATCCAAACTAAGACAGAAATGCTAATGCTGCATGTCCTTCTTAGGAATATCATAGCACTTGGGAGCATATCAAAGGCTGTAAGAAATCCTCCATAAGGAAACATTTCTTTGTTTAATCCAGAGCTTTACAAACTTTCTTCATAGGGAAACCTTTTCTTATCCCTCTTGGAATGTTCTTGAACATTCCCAGAATTTATCTGGAAATGCTGCTGTAGGGTGGATGAAAGTCAGAAATGCATGTAGTTGGTTTATTTTAGGACCGTTGCTGGATGAGCAGGGTAAAGTCTGGGTGGACCCAGCGGCCCCCAAAGTCTTTTTAGGTGGAGGAATGTACCTGAGGGAGGAGGTCAGTGTCTACATTGGGCAGCACTGGCCATCAGCATTGATAATACATTCAGGGTATAATTCAACCAACTCTTGGTTTAGGCTCAGGTCATGATCTCACGGTTGGCGGATTGAGCCCTGCATCGGGCTCCACGCTCAACCCAGAGTCAGCTTCAGAGTCTCTCTCCCTCTGCCCACCCCCCTCCTCATGCTAAAATAAACAAACAAACAAACAAACAAACAAACAAATAAATAAATAAATAAAGTCTTAAGAAAATAATTCCTTCAAAGACATTGGGATAGAAGCCACTGATAAAGGACAGACAAGGACAAGACGCCCCTCACAGGGTTCACACGAAGGAGAGAGACGCGTAGGCAGCAATTGTAGCAGACTGACCGACGGTGATTCGCATCATACATGCTCCACCTGACTCCTGGGAACACAAAGCAGGGTAAAGAGGAGGGGTCACATAGCTGCCTTGAACTGAGCCCCAGATGCTCCACAGGTGCTTAAACTCTGGTCTTTGGTCATGGGACAGTGCTTTATTCATTCATCATCAGACTTATTAGAATTTCATTCAACTACCTGTGTGGCCACTGAAAATGTCCCCTTCGTTTCCCCTGAGACGAATCAGATTAAATGATGTTGAAATAATATCTTCAGTCCAACACTGAATTGTACATATTCATATTCCAACTATTTAAAAGTGTTATTTATGGGCCAATATTCTTCCCATTAAAATTAAATGGCATGAAATTTGAATTAGCTCAATTGAATTCATTTCCTTCTCTAACGTATTTATCCATGACTCAGAGGAACTCGGGCCAAGGCTATCTTGGTTAGCTCCATGCTCCCTAATTTGAACTTTGAAAGTGCCCCTGGGCCTGAGGGAATCCAAAACACCCCATCTACCACCCTGAGTCTACTTAGCTTGGAGACAGGGATAAAAATGGTACCAGTTTCAACGGTCTGTATTCTGAGATTAAATTAATCAATGCCCTTGAAACTCTTGTTCCAGAGCCTGGCACATGAGAGTTGCTCATGAAGTGCTTGATGGTAAGATACTGTTTTCATTCCTGGGAATTTCCTTCCATTCAGACACAAGGAGTACTGGAGTACTTGAGGACTGGGGCCAAGGGACCTGATTCTTGTCCTTAACTTGAGGATAAGCTAGCCCTCACCCTTTTGTGTGAGTCTTAATTTTCCAATCCATAAGAGCAGTCACGTCTTTCCAGGTTTGGGGAGATGCAGGCACAACTGACTTTCTGTGGTGTGATCGGGCCTAGGGATCTTGGTTTTCAACCCCAGCACACTGAAGCTTGCTTAGGCCCCCAAGACACAAGGAAAATGAGCTAGCAGATTTTCACATAACACACTTTCTTGAAGGTCTTGAAGGTTTTCAACCCCAGCACACTGAAGCTTGCTTAGGCCCCCAAGACACAAGGAAAATGAGCTAGCAGATTTTCACATAACACACTTTCTTGAAGGTCTTGAAGGTCCCAAAGGCAAGGTCTCTGCCATCTTTCTGTGGTTCAGCCCAGTCCTTGAGCCACCGATGTCTCTGGTACCCCTGTACTGACAGGAGGTTCATTGTCCAGGGTGGGTGTAAGGAGGTCAGAAGGTCTTCCCTCCTGCTCCTGGATGAGCAGAACATTCTCACCTTCCTCCACTACACCCACAAGGTTCCAGACCCTTTGACAATGTTGGATCTCAGGGATTTTAGACCTAAGGGTTGTAGGCACAGCAATTTATTCATAGAAATTTGCAACTGGAAGGAACCATAGTGACCACCACTTCAACTCCTTTAAGTCACAGCAGAAGTGACCTGGAGCTGAGAAATGGATTCATTCCTCATTTCCCTCTGCTTTCTCCTCACTGCCCATGCCTTTGGCCTGATTGTGTACTACTTAGTGCTGACTCCTCATTACTCCTGATGTGAATTCTATGGTACCTATACATAGGGGGAGTTTTAAATTAACCTTAATTAACCAGAATGGCCAACACTCTAGAGAAAGTGGGGGTTTTCACTGGACTTTTTGAGGAATAAGTCAAATGACAAAGATAATGTGACATTTAGTTTTCAAAACAAATAAATCCCTGTGCATTTTAAAGGTTTATGCATACTCAGCCGTTCTTTGTTGAGAATCACAAATCTGGGGCAAGAGTGGGGTTTTCATACCACCCTAGCAATCCATTAGTGGATCATGAAATCAGTGACCAGAATGTCTTAGAAAGTAATATCTGGATTAAGCCAGTAGGTACCGGAGCTCAAGAATGCTTTCCCAAGGGGTGCCTGGTTGGCTCAGCCAAGTAGAGCATGTGACTCCTGATCTCAAGGTCATGTGCTCAAGCCCCACATTGAGTGCAGAGACTACCTAAATTAAATCCATTATCATCATTTTTCAGATGAAGACACACAGGTCCATATGGATTAATGTCCCTGCTCCCACTCAGTGGCTGAGCCTTAGGAAAAGGCAGAACTTGTCCTGAGCTTACTGGCCTGGGGTGTCCTCTGCTGTGTGCCCAACTTTCTCCAACTCCCCATTAAAGCAGTAGATCATCAGAGCTATCTCCTTGGGTCCCCACGAGATTCTATCATTACTTAAAAATTAGATTTTGTTTAGCAAACAGTACTTATTTTTGCAGGAAAATAGACTAACCCATTTTATTTTTTAAAGGTTTTATTTATTTATTTGCAAGAGGGAGAGATAGTGAGAGAGCACATGAGCAGGGGGAGGGGCATAGGGAGAAGCAGACTCCCCGATGAGCAGAGAGCCCAACATGGGGCTCGATCCCAAGACCCTGGGATCATGACCTGAGCCAAAGGCAGATGCTTAACTGACTGAACTACCCAGGTACCCCATGGACTGAACCATTTTTAAAAAGATTTATTGTGAGGTTTGAAATAAAAAAGGTTTTCCAGCAAATATTTTGTCAATTAGGAATGATCTTATCTATTAGAACAATCCCATCTCAGTTTCTGAGAATTCTAGTTGACTATTCATTTTCATAGCTTCCAACCCGTCCCACCCTCATTCTTTAGCCTCACGCTGAGCACACATGTCAACTTAAACCTGTTTCAGAATTGCCTGGGTCGGGGGAATATTACTATTTTCCTGCTGTTCTGGGAGAGGTCCCAATGAAGCCTCGATATTAGAGGAACTCATGTTTTAATATTATATAGATACAGCACATTTTGTTTATTGCTTCTAACTTTTTTAAATTTAGGTAATCTCTACAATGTGTAGTTCAAATTCACAACCTTGAGATCAAGAGTCATATGCTTTCCTGAGTGAGCCAGCCAGGCACCCATAGGGAAACACTCTTGAGCTCTGGCACACATTAGCTTAATCCAAATATTATTGGCCATTTAGATGGGTGAGGCTACCCAACTTAGGTCCGCAAATTATAATGTGTCTTGACATTTGGAGTAAAACATACCTGAGTTTACATCTCAGTTCTACCACAAACTAACAATCTTAGAAAATTCTGTAATCTCATTAAGCCTTAGCATTTCCATCATTCACCCAACAAATACTTCTTGAGAGCCTATTATGTGCCAGGAATTGTGCTAGGGGAAAGAGCAGAGCAAGGCAGCGCTTGCTTTCATGGGGTTTAAAATATATGGGGAAACAGATTTATTGCACAGTCATTTAATTATAATTGTAGTGAAATTCAAAGAAACGTTACAGGGTTAATAAAATAGAAGTATTCAATATCATAGGCTCATTCAATAAAGGAATATTATAGAATTAATCAATAAAAAATATTTTAAGATTCTTTGAGACCAGGAAAACCCAACTGATTAACACTGAGGGGACATGAGAAGCTGCTTTGAGGAAGTGATTTTTGAGACTATCCCTGAAGAAGGTGACAACCACATGGAGTGGAGATGGTGGTCCGGGAAGAATGTTCCATGTGGAAGACAGCACATACAAAGGGCCTGAGGCCACTCAGGTGCATCCAAGAAGGTGAGAAAATCAATGCAGCCTATTGACTGCAGCTGGAGGAAGCAAATGGTGAGATGTGGAATCCGAGGGCTTTCAGGAACAGAGAAACAATATCTACCTGGTAGGGCTGCTGTGGAAATTAATGAGTTAGGGTATTCAATGTACCTAAACCACTTAGAACATGAAAGATGAATAGCTACTATTAAGGGAGCATTTACTAATTTATAAAGTGTAGTTGGAAGCCCTTATTTCAGAACATGCCAAAATTTCTGTGATCAGCGTTTCTCCCCCAGAGAATCAGAAAATAGCATCAGCATCACCTGCTTGGGCCGCAACTCCAGGAAGCAACCACTCACCTCGCCAACCTCCACTACCGGTGCCCTAATAGCCATCCCATACTTGGGGCGAGTTCCCTGGAAAACTATCTAAGATGGGGGATTTGCATGATGGACGTTTATTGGAATCAATACATGCAAGGGTGGGGACAAGGATAGGAGGCCTGAACAGAGGGAGCCTAGAATAGTAGGTGCTTCACAGCTATATGCTTACTGGAAGCCAATCATTGGTTTATAATTCAATCAGTCACTTTCAGAAGTGGGAGTGAGATACGAGGTTCTCGTGGGATTTTGAGAGGGATGTGCAAAGGAAGGAGCATGAGAGAGGACAGAAAACAAAGGACATATTTTTAAGGAAGAAAACCTCGGTAATGTTATCACTCTCACAGATACTGTATAAAGGATTATAGAATTACTTTAAAACAGCGATCTCCACTGTGGGTCTCAGCCCCAGGGATTCTGATTTTGTTCGACTGAAGGGCAGGCTCGGGCATTTGGGTTTCAAAAATCCCCCAGGTGATTCTGTGGGGTCAAGGTTGAGAACCAGTGCTGGAAAAAGTGGAAAGGGCTTGACAATTCACCTGACTCAGCAGAGATTCCCCCGAGGAATAACTGGGCACATTGGGAAGCCTCCCTCTCCTGTGCGACCACGGGGTGGATGCAGACACTAGAGCCGGGGATATCAATAGGGCAAAGAAATCAGGGTGCATAGACATTTGAGGGTAACTTGATCTTCATGGAATTTAGCAATTTAGCCAACAGCTGTGGCCGAAGATCCCTGTTTCATTTGACATGGCATCTGCTTTTATTTATCATGAAGAGAGTTGGGGGAGGGAACCCTAAAGAAAAAAAATCCCAAAGAAAACCAGTTGCACCTGTTTCTATAAATGATAACTATGTCCTAGTTTTCTTAAAGCTGAGATTCACTTGGTGTCCCTTTTTCAAAGTTGTTCCTGCTATAAATTCAAAATGTTTACACACAAAAGCAAATGGGATGAATCTGTTTTGAAGATTTTCTTCGCAGAGGGGATTGATCCCATTTTTTTTTCCTCTTGCTTTTAAATCTTATGTCTGTGTGAATGCCTGTTTCTGTCATGTGGGACTCCCATTAGTACTTGAAGTAGAAAGCATTTCTGCCACACAGGAGTTCTCTTCGTTTGCATTAGCCATTCTTTGCTCATTGGGGTAGAAATATAGAATCTAACATGGACCATTTTATCAGTTTGTAACCGTGTGGTTCAGGGCCATTGTGTGCATTCACTTTGTTGGGAGGCCGTCACCACCTGCTCCCCTCTAGAACCCCTTCCTCTTCCCAAACAGAAGCCCCTCACCCATGAAACGACAGCTCCCTGTTATCCCCTCCCCCCAGCCCCCCGTAGCCACCTTTTTACTCTGTGTCTGTAGGAATGTGACTGCTCAGGGTTCCTCCTGTGAGCGGAACCGTACAGTATTAGCCCTTTTGGGTTTGGCTTACTTATCGCTATGCCCCCAAGTTCATGCATGTTGTAACATATGTCAGACTTTCTTCCCCCCCACCCCCGATCTTTTTTGTTTGTTTGTTTCAGGAGCTCGTTCTTAGTTTTTATTTTTCATTATGGTAAGACACATGTGGCTTTTGCCATCTGAGCCCTCTTTGAGTGTGCAGTTCACTAGTGTGAAGTATTTTCCCATTGTTGTGTAACACATCTCCAGAACTCTCATTTTGCAAAGCTGAAACTCTCCATCCCCATTCAACCACAGCTCCTGCTACCCTCATCCCATCCCAGCCCCTGGTGGCCACCATTCGACTTTCTGTCTCAGGGAATTCGATGACATACAAGAAGAATCATAGGCTATTTGTCTTTCTAGGACGGTGTATTTCACTTAGCGTCATATCCTCCAAGTTCATTCATATTGTAGCAGGGGTCAGAACTTCCTTCCTTTTTCGGGTTGAGTAGTGTTCTTTTGTGTGCATATGCCATTTTTGGTTTATCTGCTCGCGTGTCAGCAGACACCTGAGTTGCTTCCCCCGTTTGGCTCTGGAGAATAATAATGCTTCTTTGGTTGCACAAAGAGATTAGTAATTCCTGAGTGAATGACATGGGACCGGGAGCCATGGCCTGCCGCTGAGGCTACCGGAGAGGTCTAAGGCCGGCATTTGCTGTTGGAAACATCCTATGACATCCTGGAGGGTGTTCTCAAGATTTTCTCTCCTGGCGTGAACAGTGGATGGTGTGTAACTCCAAGTCCCTTCAGAAAGTCATCTGCAACCGGAACGCAGCTCTCATGCAGCCTTATGAGATCGGTTGCTTAGGAACCGCTGGCTAATCCCTCCTCGATTTAACCAGTAAATGAGGGATGAGGGAGCGACCGCACCTGAAATACCCTTTTTAGTGTCAGCTCAGCAAACACCAGAGGCCCTATATTTTGGGGTAAGTCGCTCAGGTTACGGCTGCAAAACAGAAATCGTTTCATAAGAAGCCTCCAAACCAAGTCCAGCCACTTGTCTCTGTGCTAGAATGTTCTCTGTGCACAAAGGGAGTTGTAGGTACAGGATTCGCAAGTGAAAAATAGTTTGGTGGTTAGACCCGAGGTACTTAAGAATGATAAGATTGGGGAAGGACAGGGAAAAATTCTAACATCAGACCCACAGCATGAACAAAGGAAGACGTAAGCAGAAGGGAAAAAGAAGATGTAACAATTGATTCTTATGGGGCAAAGTCAAAACCATTGGGAATATAAGTTCATGATGCATTCTCTACAATCCCAATGTGCAGAAACTGTTTTTCTTTCTTTCTTTCTCTCATGTGGTGGCAAAAATGGTGTGAGGCAAATTCAGATCTTTCTTCATTACTTGTAGTGTGACTGTTCATAGATTCTTCCGTGAGTTTAATTATGAAATACTGCCCTCGCCCCTGGGGCTGTGACATAAAATAGGGTATTTGCACTATATTACCTTCTCCCAAGCTGAGAATTTCTGAAGTCTGAAACACATTCGGCCTTAAAGGTTTGAGTGAGAGGCTATGATCTGTTCAGCATACCCAAGAGGCAGAGAAAAACACAGCTATAAAAAAACGACCAAAAAGGAGAATCTTGGATTGCTTCCGGCATGCTGTTTTATCTGCATGGTTCTCTCTTTGGGAAATGAAACAACCTAGTGATAATTAGATACACTCCCTTGCTTGTTTTCTGGATGAAAAGGCTTCAGAGGCGTGTTATTTTCCTATGGCACGGAGTACTGAGCAGAAGTCTGGAACGAAGGGAACGGCAAAGGAAATGGAGCTGAGCCAGAGTTCCTTCAGCGTATGGCCCGCAAGGACAAACTGGGGTCCCCCCAGCCCCGCTGCATGGTTGCAGGTGCCCTCATGGGAGTGCACGCCTGTGTGTGGGAGCTGATGGCTGGAGGCCAGGCGAGTTCTTTCCTTTTGGGATGAGAACAAAGTAGGGGGTATGGAGGTGGAGGGTTGGAGATAGAAAGGAAGACCAATGACTGTTGGTCTTGCCATGAGACCAAAAAAAAGTGATGAAGGCCAACACAGCAAAAGGTAAGTGTGGAGTGTGCCCGCACCTGTTGGTTGCTGTCTGCCCCACTTGCAGGAATCTTAAGTCAGATTAGAGCATCGGCCAGTATAGGCTCCACACACAGAGTCATCGGGCTTCAGAGAGTTCCTTCTACTGCCTACACCAGTTTCAAATGACAAAGCAGCACGTTGCTTGTCGCAGGACCTGTGCTAAAGTTTCAAAGCTGAGGAAAATGAATGCCAAGAGCTCTTGATTCCAAAGGAAAGTTCTAGACTCACCCATGCTGTTAAAAGCTGAGTAGGTCAATCCAATAACCGCAAACAGCAGGCTTGATGAGGAGGCTGGAGCTTCCCTGAGAAGACGTCTTTGGAAGGAATTCACGGACACAGAGTATGGTGGTGGGTCTGTCCCATGACAGAGCAGAGCGGAGAGAGCCCTTCCCCGGCCCCCTTCCCCCACCTCTGCTCCCTCAGGCCACAGGGAGGCTTGAGGGAGCCTCACGGAAGGCTTCACAGAGACTGAGGTTACCTATCAGCATCTCACTTTGTTCCCACTGAGCTGGGGAGACCACTCTCAGGCCTGGCCCATGCTGCTACCAGAGCAGACAGCTCTTGCGAGGGTGTCCCTGGAAGGGTGGGGAGCACCTGAGGAGGGCGGCGGTGACTAGCTGGGAGAGGGGAGAGAAGGCACCCACGGGAGCTGGCCACCCAGGACAGCTGGTAGGGCAAGGAAGACCCCCGTGGAGGGAAACCGGGCCCACATCATCCTGGAGGATCCCGCCCAAGAGGGGCTTTAGCCAAGACGCTACAGGAACTAGAAGATTCGTCAAAACAGACCAGCCCTGGGGTACAGCTCACGAAAGGAAAGCAAGAATTTCAAGTGTTTTAAAACAGAAGGCCTGGGGCACCCGGGTGGCTCAGCCGGTTAAGCATCTGCCTTTGGCTCAGGTCATGATCGCAGGGTCCTGGGATCGAGCCCCTCATTGGGCTCCCTGCTCAGTGGGGAGCCTGCTTCTCCCTGCTATCCTTCTGACTGTTGCTCTGTCTACTTGTGATCTCTCCTTCTCTCTCTACTAAATAAATAAATTAAATCTTTAAAAAATAATAAAATAAATAAAATAGAAGGCCTTCACCAGACAAGTGGGAACAACTAAGCTTACAGGGAGGCCCTTTGCCTCTGTCCCCGTGCCCCTGCCCCATCCCACGCCAAACATGGAGGAGGCAGAGGGCGGGGGAGGGGTTGAAGTGAAAAGTCAGACCAAGTTTCTCCTTCTTTCCTCATCTTCTGGTTCCCTGGGCTGTGGGCTGGGCCCAAAGGGAAGGGAGCAGAAGTTGATGGTCATTCCTGCTGAAGGCCGTCCATCTAATGGTCTTTTCTGGTTGGAACACAGTGTGTTCCCTAGATCTGCGGATTCACGTTTTTCCCTCAATCCCCGAAAATCATCTCTTTCTCTTCTCTGTTCTTTCCTTCTGGAATTCTGATGAGGTGTCTCATCCCTATCTCTTATCATCTCTTTAATATATTCCTGACACTTTGATTACGTTTCTATTTGAACTGTGATGGGATTTTTCTCATTTCTAGAATTTCGATTTTTAAATTTCATCTTACTCTTCCTCATCATTTCTTGCTGATAATCTTCATGGTTGGATTTTTTATTTCTTTTCCCACCCATTCATAACAAGTCTGTCTTGTTGGACAACTCCAAAGGCTATGGCCCCTGACCGTCTACACCGGCTGTCCCTTGTTTCCGGTAACTCTGACTCCCAGTGCCTTGCTCCCTTGGGTTTAGTTATCTCAGACTCTGAGCCCACTGCTGGATCTTAAAGTGCGTGGATATTTTGGGCCTGTGCCGGGGCATGTGGGCTCTCTCCTGCAGACAGCGCTTCCTTTGCTTTTGCCAGAAGGCCGGGAGCATCACTAACTAAGGATGTTTTCAGTTCTTCGGGGGAGAACAGGCTCATTTGTGGGGGCCTCTCCTTCTGACCTTTGTCTGGCTCCATTTCCCCATAGCATTGCTGCTACAAGGGATTCCCCGATGAGGAGCCCTACCTCCAACCTCCCCGCCTCAGAATCCCCCACCCGGCTAGCTTCTGCTCTGTGAGCCCAGTAGTGTGTCCACTGCTGTGTCTTTTCCAGGCTTAGTTTGGCCGGGGGGGGGGGGCGGACCATTCCTTGGGGCTCCCAGGCTGTTGTCCCCAGGTTTGTAATCATAGAGAAGTGTTTTAAACATATGGATACATCTTAGCACAAATTCCTCCCAGCGCAACCAGGTTATTCTCGCCCTTGCTAGTATGTGTTGCTGCTACTTCTCGTGATTTGGGGCAAGTGACTTAACTCTGAAGCCAGAGCTTCCTCATCTGGAGGTGGGAATGTTAACACCCGCTCCGTAGAATAATAAAATGGCTAGAGGAAAGCCTGGGGCCCATTTCCTTTCAGGTGGAAGCCCATTTCTGGTCACGTGTTTGCTACTGTTGGCGAAAAGTATAAGGTCTAAAAATCTGTGAGGATGTTGAGAAAGTATCCAAATTACAGTCAATCTCAGATAACAGATTTGTGCAGGAAGCAATTGTATTTCTCAAGAAAAGTATTCACACTGCCCGGCGGAAAATGAGCCACGAATGTGGAAGCATGACTTGCTTAAAAACTATGCAGAGTCTTCAACAAAACAACAAAAAAACCTCCAAAACCCCAAACTCGGCAAAGTCTAGTGTGATGGAGCTGGAAGGAGGGCTGCAGGGAGGCGGGACGTGAGTCTGAAGACAGGGCTGGGCGTGAATGTCTCCAGAGAGGCCCACGGAGCAGTCTCTGTCACATGGGCTGTGCTGTCCCCCACCCCCACCCCCCGCTAAGCCCCCCACCTCAGTGTTGCTGGTCACACATGCCAGCAGGATGGGGTCAGGAGCCAGGACCCAAAGCAGACCACGGGGAGGCTCCTGGGATAAGGATGGCCCTAGGTGCGCTGGGGGGGCAGGTAGGCTTGAAGAACCAGGAGTGTCAAATGTGGACACCGCAGAAGTCGCCAGCCCTACCTTCCCAAGGTCGGCAGGATGGGGAAGAGATCCCAGAGCACCTGGTTTCCAGGCCAGTGTTCTCTGCCCTGCTGTGTGTCCCATGGTGCGGGGGTCGACTCTGACCGCCAAGTGCCGAGCTCTGCGTGCTCAGTCCCGCGGGGGCAAAGCCGCAGGATGGGGCGCACAGCCCCACTGCCTCTGCGCGGGCCCCGCACCACTAGCCGGGCTCTGGCCAACCCTGCAACGTTGGCTTCACAGTGTGTGGTGTCCTGTGAAATGATGCCATGGCCTGGAAAGGGCTTGCTGTGCCTCGTGACTTGTGCTTCCCTGACACTCAGTAAAACTTGCTGCCGGGAAAATCTCCGATCGCCCCAGAGGGTTTCAAAGCCAGTGCAACCTCAGGGTGTTTTATTCTGACCCAAAGCCCATGTGATTAATCCCTTGGGGAAGCCAAGGATCCCGTTGAGTGTAGGGGGCACAAAGAAAACCAGGGCTGAACTGGGTGAAAACCTGCGGGGAAGGAGGGCGGAACTGTGCGTTGGTCTGGGGGCTCTTGGATTCACTGCGTTTAGAGTCCCCGTGGTGCAATTTATATGTTCCCACAACTGGGCGCAGGTCCCTGTCAGGGAGTCACACACATGACTTGGGGGGAGGTGACAGGACTTGGAGACTCCAAGCTGGTGAATTCTGTCTGTCACCCAAGCGTGTCCACACCCGCTACGAATAACCTCGGCTCTGGAATGAAAGTCTGAGTATTGACAACAAACATGAGACCAAAACCATAACACAGACTTTAAGTATCGCCAATGGGGTTTTTTTCCATCAGAAAGAAAATGTGTGAGCATGTTTGGAAATATGGTTTTCTTGCGTTAGGACAGGTGCATGGGAAACTTCCGCTCTTACAACAGAGGAGCAGCTCTCTGGCTTTCACCAATTCGCCTATGCTGAGGTCAGAAAAGTAGAAATCTTGGGAATTAAAAATGCAAGTCAGCCACTTAAAAGCATTTTTCTAAACAGCTGGATTTTCGCTGATTTGGGGTATATTAGGATGGTTCTCTTTTTCATTTACTATTGGTTGCCCGAAACATTAAGATTTCTTGTTCTTATGAACCTCTGAACTAATTTTCTGAGGATAATTCTAAAAGCCTTGTTCCCAAATATTTAGGGAAAACTGCGCACCGAGGTGGTTATTCTGTAGAAAACAAGGTTCTTTAGGTACATACCGTGGCATGTTCAATTCGACTCAGTAAGTAGATATGAAAGCACGTTGGATGTGAGGAATGCCATGAAGAGGCTCCCTGCCCTCCAAAGGCTCATTACTTGGTGGAGGGGCTGAGCTTAAAGCAAATAAACAAACAATGATTGCAACTGAGACAAGGGCTATGAACGAAGAAAAAAAAATTGGAGGGGGGCAGGGAAATTCTGTTAGAATAGAAGCTTGAGGGGCGCCTGGGTGGCTCAGTTGATTAAGTGGCTGCCTTCAACTCAGGTCATGATCCCGGGATCATGACATCGAGTCCCGCATCGGGATCCCTGCTCAGTGGGGAGCCTGACTCTCTCTCTGCCTGTCTCTGCCCCTGCTTGTGGTCACTCTCTCTCAACTAAATAAAATCCTTAAAAAGAGAAAAAATAGAAGCTTGATAACTCCATGGCCCTATGTTTTCTTACCCACTCTCCCGTGCAGCATGATGGCCCTGGGGGTAGGATGGGCTGGTTAGTGGAGGGGAGACAGAAAGCTATAGTTGAGAGCTATGCACGGGAGTGCAGGACCTAAGACAAGCTAACAGGGGCGAGTCCACACTGAGGCTGGTGTGGCCTGGTCTCCGATCACGGAGAGGGTGTTTTCTACACTCCTCGGGCTTCTGTGTTGTTCATTCCCCACCCCCACACTTTGTGCTGGCTACTGTGCTCCTTTAGGCTGCTCGGACCAAGAAAACCCTTAAGTTGCCCCCAGCGATATGTTCCATTATTAAGGTACAAGAGAGGTTAAAGGAAATGTCGAGACCATGCAGTGGCCTGGGGTTGGCAGGTGTCGCTCAGTGCTGGCAGGAGGCTGGTGGCCACTCTCGGGTCTGGGGTGTATGGGCACCCCAGTCGCTGGCCTCAGGGAGCGGGCATCCGTGGCTCCCCACCCCATCTCCAGCATGGCCAGGTCCTGTGGACGCTGTCACTAGCCAGCCCCACTCCACCTTACGGCTCTCACGTCCTCCCATGTCTCTGTGTTCTTTTCTGCATTATTCTCAGTCCCTCTGCATCCTTTAAGACCCTACCTTGTAAGAGTCTAACTCTCTGGGACCCTCTGCCCAGCTGGGGTAGCCCTCATCCTGTATACAGAATCGGTCTGAGGCAGAGTTTTTGGGGATCAAGCTCACCCCTGAGCAGGGGTCCAGGTCTCCGGGTCAAGTGTCCAGGGCCCCTGCTCCTGTTGCCTTTCTGTGAAATGGAAAAAGATGCCCCTTCGGGGAAAATGATTATAGAAAAGACTCTCTGAGTGGATGGAATCAAAAACAGGGCTCCTGTGCCCCAGCCAGTGGATGACGTTTTGCAGGTGTGTGTGGCCTGGATTTCAGTGCTCCTTGCCCCCCCGGGCCAAGTGTCCTGACCAGGCACTCCCGCACGGCCACACGCAGGTGTGCATCCTCCGTCCAAACAGCCCGACTCACCTGAGGAGTGGGCAGGTGGCGCAAAGCCCTCTGGGTAGGCAGCCCTTCAGAGAGCTGTGGCCGGAGCGGGAACCCAAGTCTTCCCAACCTGGGCTGTGGACTCCGCGGCCATGGGAGGGTATCCTCCTTAAGGGAAGGGAGAGATGGCAGTGGATGGAGCCAGGCAGAACCGCCGGACACAGCGTGACTCACTTAGAAATTAATTAGCACTTTGTCTTTTTTTTTTTTTTTTTTTTTTTTTTTTGGTGCATTGGGAATGCAGTTTTCATTCACCAGTAATAGAAAAATAGAAAAAGGTATCTTTCCTCTTCTCCTGGACTTTTGGGTTTCGGAGTTGTGGGCTCTTCTGTGCTAGGGGAAAGTGACGACTTTCTTCTGATCCACGCAAAGTGGGGGTAAGTGGCCCCCCAAATCACTCCCAGCCCCAAACAGCACAGCCCTTTATATGAAATTTCTAGGCTAATAAAGATTACATAGCCGAGGAGAACAGGAGGTGTGAGGGGCCAGGGTGAAGGTGTTTAGGAGAAGGGACAGGTCTGTATAGTCTGGGGGAAGCAGAGCCTTGCCCTGTGCTCCCAGTGGCACTTGGGGTGCAGAACCGTGGGTGGTGAAGGCTGCGGAGACACGGGGAGCTCAGATGTGGTGCCTCCATCCTGGGAACCATAGCAAAGGTTCTTCCGCACGGCCAGGCTGGGGTGGGGGGAGCTGATTCCACCAGCAGAGCCTTCCACTTCCAAGTGGTCTGTGTAGGGCAAGACACAGAGCAGAGGCCAGCATAAACTGCTGATCCGCCCCTTTGCCACAGAAAAGAGACTGCATGCGGATTTGCAGGTAAGTTGTTTGCGTTTATTTAATTTTTAATTTTTTTATTTTTTAAGATTGTATTTATTTAACAGAGAGAAACACAGCCAGAGAGGGAACACAAGCAGGGGGAGTGAGAGAGGGAGAAGCAGGCTTCCCGCCAAGCAAGGAGCCCGATGTGGGGCTCGATCCCTAGTCTCCGGGATCATGACCTGAGCCAAAGGCAGTTGCTTAACCAACTGAGCCACCCTTTGAGTTTATTTTAAATACAAATAGAATGCCTTCCTCTGGCAGCAATTGTAAACTTTTGTAGCAATTGAAAAGCTAGAAACCGAAAGAGCTGTAATTTACAAGCAATCTAGTGTGTGTGTGTGTGTGTGTGTGTGTGTGTGTGTGTGTGCATGTAATCAAATGGGTTGAATAAATGGGTCCAAGTGTCCTGTGCCCCTTATTATGGTTTTGACTTTTAGACAAGGACAGATGGCTGGCATTTTGGGTCATGCAGATCCAAATTCATTTTAGAATCAAGTAATAGACACAGCCAAGCCTTCTCTAGATGGAAACAGACTGCAAGTCATGAAAAAATTCTGACGTCCCTGCTCAATTTTGTTTATGTGTGAGCACTACAGTGACCCCAGGGGTGGAGAGAGGTACTATGACATCACATGAGGACCCATGACAATCAAATGAAATCTGGCTCTGCGTTGCCACTCACTCTCAGTTGGTGAGTGGTCATTTAGAGCCAACTATGGTTTGATTTTTTTAAAAAGAAATGGAGCATTTCCTGCCCCTTGGGAGTCACGGGACAATTCCCACCTGCTACACCTGCTTCTCCACCACAAGCCACAAGCTCCTGGGTCCACACAGCATCGTGACTTGCCTGAATCGTTTCCAATAGCAAGCCTGCCAAGCCTGCTGTTCCTACACAGTGCCCACACTGTGACCAGAGGGAACTTTTCAAGTTCAAATGAGATCATCTCACCAGCTCCAATCTATTATCCTTTTTCAGGGCTTCCCCTGGCTCTGGGCATGAACACCCTAATGCATAATGGGGCTTACAGGGTCCTTCATACCTGCCTCATTTTGCTGAACACCCCACCTCATTCTCGGAACTCCATCCATCACTCGCTTCCTTTCTCTTGAAAACACCACAATCCCTCCCACCTTGAGGCATTTGCACACACCGTCCCTCCCATCTAATGCACACTCCTCTTTCAGGCCTTTGACCCCACCCCACTTTCCTCCTGGACTGGGTCAGATCCTAGGTTTATCCAACACTCATGTGAGATGTACCCCTGCTTCAAGCACACGTCACAGCCGTAAGTATGCATTGGTGATAGGGTTTCCTTAATGTCCTTTCCCACAGACTCTAAATGCCGCACAGCCCCGGACCTCCTTGAACGTTCAGACCTATTTTTTTGCTCACTGCCACATCTCCAATGCCTTTTGCTATGGCTAGAAGAAGCAGGTCTTCTATATTTTGTCGAATGAATGAATGAATGAGCTTAGAACCATCAGGCATTTATCAACAGGTGAGCCACGAGGAACTGCCAAGAAACCCTTGGATCCTAGGATCTGGAAACAAAAAAAGCTATATGATCTTGAAGGACCTGTCAGGCCATAAAATTCTATGACAATGAGGGAGGATTTCTAGACAAATGACCAAAAAAACGGAACGCAAAAGAAATAGGTGCTCAGCAAGGAAGACAACAGAAAGCAAGGCTAAGGGTACTCTTTTCTCCCTGAGCTGTTTGTAGAGATTTCTGTCTTATCTGCCGAGGTCGAAGAATAGATCTTATTTATCTTTATCTTCCCGGTGTTCCGCATCTTACAGGCGGCAAGCACTAGGCACTCAATAAATGCTTGTTCAATGGAAAGAGCAATTCATCACCTAGGAAGATACGAACACGGTGGCATTATTCTCCATGAGAAAATCAAATTTTACACTAATAATTGATTGTGGTCGTTGAATTCCTATGTTAGGATTTTATTAACTGTTCGGCAATGTTCAAGGATTGTATTAACCTCCCAGCCTCTTTCTTGTAATTGAATGCAATGGCTTGAAAGGGTTTGTGCTAACAAGGTTAGGAAGGTTCCAGGCCCTCAGTTTGATTGTCCACTGTTCTGGTGTGCAGCGCGCTCAGCGTGGGTGGGTGTGCACAGGCCGGGGCCGCGAGCTCTTCATTCCCTTGCACTGCCTGCCTGCTCGGCTCCTTGTGCTCCCTTTGCCTCCTTCCCCTCAGCTCAGCTCCCGTCCTGGCGGAAGTCACAGATTGCAGCAACCACGTCCAAATAGAAACACAGAATAGTTCTGGAAGCTACCGGCTCTGCTTCGGTGAAAATATATTGATTTACAACCCGAAGGCTTTCCTCAACTCAGTTCAATCCATTCTGTTCAGAAATGTCTGTCACTCTTTTCTGGATGGTTCTTTCAAAGAGTTTTAGTAGGGTTTATTTAACCGATGTGTTACCCAGAGACCCAGAGCAAGGGGTCTGAGCTTACAAACATTCAGATGGGCCTCGGCAGTTGTCAGGGTCCCTGTGCTAACTTCTGGCTCCCTGAGTGAGCCTTCTTGCCAGGCCTTCGCCCATGCTGTTCTTTCCTCCCGGGACACCCTCTCTCTTGCTCTTCCTGCCTGGATAAGCTCAGCTCATCCTTGGGTTCTCAGCTTAAACTGTCCTTCCTTCCAGGAGCCTTCCTGGACCTTCCCAGCCTGAGCGAGGAACTGCTCTTTTGAACTCACAACACCTGTGGGTTCCCCGAAACCGTTTTCAATACACCATGTTTCCTTATTTCTATCTGCTGTTGCACCTGAGGCTGAGTGAAGGCAGGGACTGTGTCTTAGCCAAGGTTCCAGGGCCTGAAATAGTACTTAGCACACAGAGGGAACTTAATGGAAATTTGTTGACTACCGGGTGAACAGATTCACTGACCCTGGGAATAAGCTCCCTGAAATATGGAGAATGGGTAGATCCTGGTTTTTCCTTGTGGCCAGAAGTCTGGCACTAGCCTGGTGTCGAGGGTTAGCCCAGAGTTCTCGCTACATGTATATACAAGTGTCTCAGTAAAAAGTGCCCTTTTTGCTTATTGTTTCATTATAACAATTATATTGTTTCATTTATACAATTTTTAAAAACTTTGCCATATACCTCTTTTCAAAAAATATTTATTTATTTATTTATTTATTTATTTATTTATTTATTTATTTATTTCAGAGAGAGAGAGAGCAGGAGTGGGAGGGGCAGAGTGACCGAGAGAGACTTTCCAGTGGGCTCTGTGCCCGCGCGGGACGCGGGGCTCGATCTTACAATCTCATGACCTGAGGTCATGACCCGAGCCAAAACCAGGACATGGCCGTCCTCAACTGAGGTCAGCACTCAGGCACCCCAAATTTTGCCATATACGTTGATGACCAGATAACTGCTTATCCCTGCTCATCTTAACAAAAACGACACATAAATTCAATGATGAAAACACAGAAACCCTTTAGCTGTAAAATGGCATGTCGATTTTGACTACGGTAACCCTATATGGTGATCGCGCTTCTTACTAGTCATAACCAGATTTTTCCAAGAAGAGTAAATTATGCAGTTGCTGTTGACTTAGGCCTATTTCTAGCGATAATTTATGTAAAACTTTGCGTGTTTTTAAAAAGCATACGCCATCCACATCCGGCGTTTTCAGGGAAACTCGGCAGCAGTAGTAGATCTCGGGGTTGTAGTACTCTGGATACTCTAGTAGGTCCGCTGCGGGGTCTAGGACGCCTTTTCGGTTCATCCCAGGCTGCTAATACTTTACAATTCAACTAACTTGCTTAGAGGGTAGAGAAGATCACTTTCATAATTGTAAAAGGAAAGACATTTCTGTCCTTCTTCACATAGTCTGATCAGGCCCTCCTCTTCCAGGGCGATGCCTCTTCTCATGAACTCCACCAACAGCATGGGTGAGGGGATGGGCAGTTGGAGGAAAAAGTAGCTCCTGGAGAAAGCCTCACTCGGGACCCTGGTCCAGCGCTAGATGCAGAGCGTTTCTAGCAGTGTCCCTGCCCTATTGACGTCGAGGCGGGGACAGCATGCATTTGGTTTGGGCAGCTGTGCCAGATGAGGGAACACCGGGCAGGGTGACTGCTCCTGGGATTGACCTTTCTGGAATGTGTCTGGCATCTTTTCATTCATTCTATCATGGTTTGCAATGCTTTTATTTTCTCCCAAGGAATTCACTGCCCTGGGGTGTCCTTCACCACCGTCCCCAAGCCTGGCTAACACTGCCTTGTCCTTTGAGACAGACCTTCAGGTAGCCACATCTGTCTTTGTCCCTGCTCTATGTCACCCCCTTAGCTAAATGAAGCACAATCACAGTCTTCCGTGCGTGTCTCTCTAACCCCTCCCCCTGTGAGTTCCAGTACAGTAACCCAAGACCAACCAGAGTTCTGCTGTTATTCTTCCATGGATGACATCACTTAGTCTAAGTCCTTTTGCACCAAAGTGAGAGCGTGAGATAAAAGGATGGGTAGTTTCTCGACCATGGGCATGGCTAGTTCGTCGCAGAATTGAGACTACAAGGTCATTCTCGTGCCTTTTTCAGAGTCTGTTGGTAGTTAATTTCAGCATGTTTTAGGCAACAACGTTTAAAGAGAGGTCTAAACATTATAGGCTCTAGGGAGATCCACGCAAAGATTCATAATATGGATCTTTTCTGAGCCCTAAAACTGGCCCTACAGATCTGAGAACAGCATGTTACTCAGGATTAGTACCTTGAGTGGGAATAAAAGAAAACAGAACGACCTCTTGGTCAAATTGTGAAGTTAGGTTGTGAGAAGGGGAGTGCTCATTCAGTTCTTCATTTCTTCACTAGCTGCTAGTTTTAGATTCATTGAATATCTGTTGTATGCGGAGCACGTATTAGGCACGCACAGTCCAGGGACAGATCATTTAAGTATGTGTGTGAGTTCTGTGAGCAACATAAGATGCCCTGGGCACACAGAAGGGCCAGTCACTACTTTTGAATAAATACAACCAATTGGGGGATCAGCTGAAGACCAGGATGCTTTTAGGGGCCAGTGGGTGGACATGAGGCTGGGCAGGTAGACGGAGACTAGCACAGGGAAAGCCTAAATGCCATTAATGACCCTTTGGAACTCAGGCGGAACTCTGGTGACTTGGGGAATCTCTGTCACTCACTCTGCTCCTAAAAGCTCTAGTGCCAGAGGATAATCAGTCATTCTGCGTGTAGGCACGTGCACACAGGGGGTGGGGGGGGTAAGCAAGCCAATTCTCTCCTAGCACTGTTTTACTATTCCTAATAATTAAATGTTCTGTGGAACAACAACTAAATGACCAAATGGTCCTAGATGTGTGTCCTTCATTAATCAGCACCTGTCATGTTTGACTATAATTCAGAAGGATTGAAGCAGCTTCATGGATTCCTCAAAAAGTTGAAAATAGAGCTACCCTATGACCCAGCAATCATACATCTGGGTATTTACCCTAAAGATTACAAATGTCGTGATCCAAAGGGGCACGTGCACCTGAATATTTATAGCAGCACTGTCCACAATAGCCAAACTATGGAAAGAGCCTAGATGTCCATCAACAGATAAATGGATAAAGAAGGTATGGTGTATATATACAATGGAATACTATGCATCCGTCAAAAAGAACGAAATCCTGCCATTTGCAACGATGTGGAAGAAACTAGAGGCTATTATGCTGAGTGAAATAAGTCAATCAGAGAAAGACAATTATCATATGATCTCTCTGATATGAAGAATTTGAGAGGCAGGGTGGGGGTCGTGGTGGGTAGGGAGGGAACAAAAATGAAACAAGATGGGACCAGGGAGAGAGACAAACCATACGAGACTCGTAATCTCAGGAAACAAACTGAGGGTTGCTGGGGGTGGAGGTAGGAGGGGGGATACAATGGCTGGGTTATGGAAAAATTTTTTAAAAATTAAAAATAAAAAAAAACGAATAAAACAGCCTCACGTAAGATAGCCATTGCATAATGTTTATACTTTTAAAGCACGTCTGTGGACTTCTCAAACATTTGCTCCTTGCTTTACATAACTGCTTTTCTTAAACTGTGTATGTGCTTGGAAACTAGTGTTAAGTGGGGCGCATGAGAGAAGTCACCGTAAACCCTGGACTTACGGAGGGCGACAAGGCCAGGCCATTCCCGAAGTCTGCTCTTTCCAACTCTTCTGCTTCAGGGAGAAGGTGTGTGCCCTGGGCTGGTCTTGCGTGTTATGATGCACCTTGCACGCCTACTGTATTTTCGTTTGATTTTATTTTCCCAGACACAGGACATGCACTGTAATTTCTTTTAAAACCCTGAAAAGTTTAATTTATTAAATTGGAACAAAATTTTCAGACAGTGATTTTGTAGCTTTCTGACAAAGGTTACCTGTATTTTCATGTCCCTGTGATTACATCTTCGAATAGTCCTTATTTTTGCTTTTTTATTTTTTAAGCTCTGAATGTGAATGTTCTGGGTGTGTCTTTCCCTTTCATAGCCAAAGGAAACACCTTGCTGCCCTGCCCCCTCCACTGCCCCGAGCTCCATGCCTGCCCCACTTCCTGAGGCTTTCCTGGACAAGAGGCACCTACATCTGGGGTGTCATCTTCTCTTCGATCCCCCTGTTGAGCTGGTTTGCCCCATTTCCTCCTTCATTTTGCCCTGAAGTGCGGAAGGTGCTTGGACTCTTGCATTTAATGGAGTCCCATTTGTAAGGTTTTTGGCGTCAATGAGGGCCAGCGAAGTCATGCTGTGGGGTTGGTGGCGGATTTTATCCGTCAGGGTGGGGTGGGGTTTTGGGAGACTTTAGGCGGGAGTTTCTAGGCAACAGGAGTGAGGTCCTGGGGGCGATGTGATCTCTGGGAGTGTTGCATGTGCAGGGGACACGGAGTTTTCGCTCATTCACCGTGACACAACATTCTGAGAACGGGAGGATTGGCTACTTCCTGCTGACGAGGGGCATCGCAGGGGCTCTCGGAGGTGATGTGGGCAGGCGGGGGTAGGGGTGTAGGAAGAGTTGATGGAGAAGGGCTCATTCTTGGAGTAAGAAATGGGTAACGCAGGGAGCGAAGGAAACACGTATGAGTATGGCACAAAGGGGTCCCGCCAGGGGAAGGAGCCAGGCCACCAGGAGGGGTCTAGGAAATCCCAGGAGTCACCTCCTTGATGTCACCTCTGGATGCGGTCCTGGAGTTCCCGGGTTTTGGAAGTGACTCTACCTGACTGGTTAACATAATAGCAGCATTCTTCATTGAGAAAGAGGCCTGCCTCTCCCTTTTCGGCCGTCAGCAGATCCGAGGGCCCCATCTATGTTGGAGGGTTTCGGCTGCTAAACTGGAGAGTTGTGTCTGTAGGGCTGTAAGGGAGTCTGCTACGGGTTCCATGTTATCATTAAGTTCCTGTGAGAGCTTACAATAAAAGTTAATGGAGGCTCCGAGGCTACCAGCCCCTGCTGCCATCCCGGCGGGTATCCTTGTGCCCAAGATTGGGAGGACAGCTGCCCTCCTTCGTCAGTAGGAAGGAGGTAATTTAGACTGGAAATCCGAATCAGAGTACATGGCAGCGGAAGGGGAGAGGAAGATCAGGATACATTCGCTGTGTCGTTTTCGTCCTGGCACCTAAAGAGCAAGCCCCCTTGGCAAGAGAGAAAAACTCCAGGGGGGACACAGAAGGGAAAGGAAGCTGTGAGGTCCAGCATGAGTGGCTGGTGGGGGCCTTAAGCCAGAGACCGTAGCTGGCCTTCAGGAGTTCCTCTGTTAACCTTTTAGTGTCGGGTAGCCGAGCTACTTGCTGAAGTTCAGTCAGGTTTATTCTTCGGTGTGGGGGTGGGGTAGGTGCGGCCAACCTTTAGTGTGAGTTGTATTTGGGCCTGTAGGGCGCGGTCTTGAACCCCTCCTCGTCCGTAAGTCCTACTTGGGCCAGGTCCGTCCAGCAGGCCATGCCTGATTTGGGAGAGGCGTTGCATGGGGCCCGATGTGTGTTGGTGAGTTCCGACATCCAGAACTTTTTTCCTGGGGCATGAGTAGTGGTGCAGATTTGAGGGCATCTACCGTGACAGCAGGTTTGGGGCATATAGGTGTAGGATGAAAAATAGCGGGTCCTTCCGCATCCGTGCATACAACCACTGTCGCAAGACATGGCATCGTTGTTGGGAAATGCCAGTAGGAGGAGGGTGATGACGAGACGTCCATATCCTGGTAGGCCCTGAGGTTCGTGCTCTTGACTCATCCCACGAAGGGGTTAATTCTAACCTGGAGATGTGTACCCATGGGGGGTGGGTGTCCTAAAAGTTTGGCTGCTGCGGGGGTTGTGAGGACAACCTGTGTGAGGGCCAGTGCACCTGGGCTGTAGGGACTTTGGGTGTAACTCCCGTAGGAGGACCTGGTCCCCCGGACTTAGGACCTGGGAGGTGTTCCCGTCGGGTTCCCTGGGGGCAGAGATGGCTGCATCAGCGTGTGCCCGTAGAAGAGCACATAAGAGAGTTAAGTGAGGCAGGTGGGATCTGAGAGGCAGAGGAGAAGCAGGGAGGTTATGGTTAAGTAAGAAGGGCCTCCCTGTACAGGAGTTCAAAGGGGCTTAGCCCCGACGGCCCTCTAGGGGAAGCTCTTAATCTGGTGAGTGCCAGGGAATGAGGGTTGACCAAGACAGGCGGGTTTCGAGAGTGAGTTGGTAAGCTGTTCTTTAAGAAGGCTGCTGGCTCTTTCAACCTCACCGAGGATTGGGGTGATGAGGGGTGTGGACCTTCCAGGTGATACTAAGGCTCTCGGAGACCTGCTGTGTGATGCTAGAGATGAAGGCCGGCCCGTTGTCCGACGGTAAGGTCCGAGGGAGACGGAATCCCGGGATGATGTGCTCAATGAGCGTAGCACCCACCACGTCTGCTGTCTCCCTGGAGGTGGGATGAGCCTCGATCCGACCAGGTTGGAGATTCCTCCGCGTTGAGGCACCAGGGATGCTCCGAGGCCGGGGTAGTCAGATTTCCAGTGGCCCACTTTCCGGCATTGAGGGCACGCTGGGTTGGGTTCCTTGGGTTCGGACAATGACCGGCCCCGTGGCCTTCGGTGCCACATTTGAAACAGGCCCCCCGTTGGGCGTGTTGGGCCCCCTTTGACATTTGGCTCGCGGAGCTGGCCGGCCACAGGGCAGCTACCAAGGTTTGGGTTTGGAGCTGGACCTTCTGTTGGAGTCCAGCCTGTCCCTTAGCCTCGGCTGCCTATTTAGGAAGGCTGCCGGGTTTTCATCAGGGCTGTGTACAATTTCCCTGAGTTTATCATAATTAATCACCTTGTGTGAGGCTGCCTGCATACCAGCGAGGAGGCACGGGGCCAGGCGGTCACCATGCCAGCGGCCATCTTGGCCACTTTGATAGTCCCATCCTGGATCAGCCGCAGGAACAGCCTGTGCGCCGACCGGCATGCAGACTGAACACGTCCCCGTTCCTCAGTAGTGAGGGTGGAGGTCAAAACAACATGTAAGTCGGGGTGCCTGGGTGGCTCAGTTGGTTAAGCAACTGCCTTCAGCTCCGGTCATGATCCCGGAGACCCTGGATCGAGTCCCACATCGGGCTCCCTGCTCGGCGGGAAGCCTGCTTCTCCCTCTCTCACTCCCCCTGCTTGTGTTCCCTCTCTCGCTGTGTTTCTCTCTGTCAAATAAATAAATAAAATCTTAAAAAAACCAACAACAACATGTAAGTCGTGCCAGGTGAGGTCATAGGCCTGGGCTAGATATCGGGACTCCCTGAGATGGTTGGAGGATTGGCTGAGTACGAGCCCGGGAGCTGTTCTATTTGGGAGATGTCTTGAAGGGAAAATGGGGCATGGACACGGACGACCCCTTCAGCCCCGGCCACCTAGTGGAGAGGGCAGAGGGTGACGGTTCTGAAGAGGGGTCTTTGGAACGAGTCCTAGAGCTAACTGGGGACGGTGGGGGAGCAGACGGGGCGACGCCGATGGCACTGGGAGGGTGCCGGGAACAGCAGGAGCTGGAGGGGAGTTTGGAAGAGGAGGAGGGTCCAGGCATGAAGAAGAAGTCGAGGAGGCAGGACTGGAGGAAGCTGGGGAAGCAGGAGTGGATGAGGGGCAGGTGGGACGGAAGGGACGGTGGGTGTGGGAGTGCCTGTCACGTTGGGACTGGGATAGGGAGAAGGGGCAGCTTGGGCGGTGCAGATGCGAGGCTAAGAAAGCGTTTCAGGAGGGTCAGACAGAGGAGAGGGAGAGAGGGTTTTTGTGGCCTTTGTACAGGCCTGGGAAGGTCAAGGTGGGAGTAAAAGAGGAGGAAAAAGGAAAGAGGAGGATGAGAACATAGACTCCAAAAGGCATGAATAAAAAGGGCATAGACCATTTGCCCTCACGCCCCTAGGAATTGTCCAGATCAGTTACTATTTGGAAATCGATGGTCCCCTTAGGAGGTCAGTGGGATTGGTTATCTAGGCCAGTCAACAGTACAACAGAAAATAAGGCGCCACCTCCAGAGGTCCTGAGATAAGCCCAAGGTCTGGAGGTTGGCAAGTCAACAGTCCAGTAGCGTTTTGGGGTTGAATTTGGAATAGCGGTTCCCCTGATCCCAGTCGGGTAGTCTGAAGGCCGGAGACAGACGTCCCCTACTTCGGCCCTAGACCACGGAAAACAGGAGTAGCAAACTGGGAATGAGACATCTCTTGATTCCCAGAAGCCATGGTAAATGGAGAGGTCACCCTGATGCGGCCGCAATCGGGAACAGGGGCCCTGGAACGGAGGCGAGGGAAGAGGGAACTCACCCAATAGGCATCTGGATGTCCTGGGTCATGTAAAGGGGAGAGAAGCCTCCACCTGATGTTGGGGCCTTGATCTCCCCCCGGGTTTTGGCACCAAATGTAAGGTTTTCAGCGTCGGTGAGGACGAACAGCAGAAAGAGCAAGTAAAGGAGAAAACCAGGCCCAGCAAGTGGTTTAGGCAGGCTTCAATGGAGGTTCCCTGGTCAGGCAGAGAAGAGGGCCAGGGAAGTCGCAGGAAGTTCCTACACTTCCTAGTGCCAGGAAGTTCCCAGGCACTAAGCGGGTGTTCTAGAAATCAACTCAGTCCCGACGCTATCTGGAGACAGCATCGGAGCCCAAAGGTTAAGGGCTCAGTCCTTCAAGGCTCTCATCTACACAGATGTCAATTGCACAAGGTTGTTACCTACATCAGAGATTCCTGCCACCCCCTCTCGGGCTCATAGGACTCAGGAACCAAGTTTACTCACTAGACTATTGGTTTATTGCAAAGGATGTTAAAGGATAAGGAAAAGCCTGCTGCAGAGATCCACGGAGCAAGGTACGGGGAAGGAGGTTGGCATTTCCGTGCCCTTCTTGCGTAAACAACTCCCAAATCTCCCTGTGTTCGCGACCCTAAAGGTCTCCCAACCCTGTCCTTTTGAGGTTATGGAGGCTTTGTTACATAGGGCACGACTGATGTAATCATGGGCCGGGCCGCTGGCCGTGGCTTCCACCTCAAGCCCCTTTCTCTCCACCAGGGATCAGGGGTGAGACTGAAATTTCCAACCCTCTCAGTAGGTGGCTGATTCCCCAGCAACCACCCCACACCCTCAGGCGCTGTCCCAAAGCATCTTCATTAGCATAACAAAGACCAGTGTCACTCTTATCACTTAAAGGGTTTTAGGAGCTGTGCCTAAAAGAGAACTGGGACAAAGACTAAGCCTGTATTTCTCACTAGAAATCACAATGTGGTACCTGCTGGTTACAACAGGGCTGCTGGCAGGAAGCAGATGCAGCGTGAAAAGGTTCCGCCCAAGACAGTTTAGTGAAGGGATTATCAACAGGGGCCAAGGGAAGTAACAAGAGATAGTGAAATCCCCAGAGATCAGCAGTGGCGGGATCGCGTTGTTACCCCTGGGTCTGACCAGTCCTCGGAGAAGCCGGTGAGGGTGGGAGCCGCAGAAGGGGGCCTCATGGCCCTGGGGCACTGGACCCTTGGGGAAACAGGTTGGGAGTGGGGTGGGATGTGATAAACACATCTCTCTCTCCTCTCCTCCCCTTTTCTCATACCAGTGCCTCCCACTGACTGAATCCACTTGAAAGCCAAGGGGCAGGGAGCCTGGGTGGTGCAATCCTGGAGGTCAGCCTCCCTGGACACAGAGAAATGCAGCAGCGGCGTACTAATAATAACCAGCCCGTTCTTTCTAAGGACAAGTTTTATCTCCCTCTCTGTTCGAACTTCTCCCACTCAGACTAGTCCTGTATTTGTGGTCTTTGAGCAACCAAAATCTTTTTTAAAAGATTTTATTGATTTGACAGAGAGAAACAGCGAGAGAGAGATCACAAGCAGGGGGAGTGAGAGAGGGAGAAGCAGGGTTCCCGCCGAGCAGGGAGCCCGATGTGGGGCTCCATCCCGGGGCTCCGCCATCATGACCTAAGCTGAAGGCACATGCCTAACCACTGAGCCACCTGGGCGTCCCAAGCAACTAAAATCTAAACAAATATTTTTTCCCCTGAAACTAAAGAGCAGTTCCCCAAAACGGGAATTTTGCCATCTTTGTAGAATAAGTGTCTCAAAACTTCACAAGCAGTAACAATCGCTGCTCTTTTGTGCTTCTTAAGGGTTAGAGCATTAGGTCTTTATTGAGTCTTTTCTCTTTGTATTTTTGTACCTGGGGGGCTCAGTTGGTTGAGCGACTGCCTTCGGCTCAGGTCATGATACCGGAGACCCCGGCATCGAGTCCCACATCGGGCTCCCTGCACGGCGGGAAGCCTGCCTCTCCCTCCCTCGCTCCCCCTGCTTGTGTTCCCTCTCTCGCTGTGTTTCTCTCTGTCAGATAAATAAAATCTTTTTAAAAAAATAAATAAATAGTCTAATTGAATGCCTCTCCCCCCACCCTGCAGCCCCCACCACAACACCCTGGGGCTGCATGGGGCCAGGCTGTCTTAGCTATTAACACACAAGGGGTGGTGTTCCCTAGCTCACTAGGGAGTGTCTCTCACTGATTTTGTTTTAATATAGAAGGGGAGAACGGGGAAACACGTGATACTGATAATCATGTTTGACAAATCAGCATATGTTAAGTTGTGCAGATGCCTGGGGGGCTCCCTCCGTCGATCATCTGCCTTCAGCTCGGGTTCTGGTTCCAGGGTCCTGGGATCGAGTCCCACATCTGGGTCCTCGCTCAGTGGGGATCCTGCTTCTCCCTCTGCCTGCTGCTCCCCCTGCTTGTCCTCTCTCTCTCCCTGACAAGTAAATAAATAAAATCTTTTTAAAAAATAAAAATAGATGTTAGGTTGTAAATATTTACTATTTTGCCTCCTGGGGCAGCTTCTCTCTCCCTATCTCCTTCTCTCTGGGGCAGGAAAACAAGTGGCCCCATGAAGGACCGTTTTTTTTGCTCCTTTTCCTGCTTCTGTTCTTGCTAGGACCTATACCCCCGCCTTACAGACGCATTAGAGAACAGATCATGTATGTCCTCCTTGTAAAAGTTAAGGCATTAATGATTTCTTTGGAGTTTTCCAACACTGTAGATGAGATCTAAGGAGTGATTGGGCAGGGTCAACTAGAATGTTTTCCAAGACCACTGAGTCACCAGGACGCCTGATTCTCGGGCAAAAGAGACTTATAGAAGACACCTAAACACTCTTTTCTGTTCCCAGATGCCAGGTAAGACACGTGTCCTGGTCCACAATCCTCAGTAAAAGTCCCAGATGGCAAGCAAAGACCCGACTCTCTCTCCTCTCTTTTCTTAGTCTCCCAGATGTCCTGTCTCTAATATCTTCAACAAATTACTCTCATTTCTTCTTGGCTCATGTTTGAGTTCCCTTTCGCATGTAGCTAAGGGCCCTCGGGACCGGTCCTGCGGGACCCCCTCTGGGTCCTTGGCCCCGGCCAGCCCGCGTCACCTCTGGGGCCTCAAGGGCACCTGCTGCAAGCCCGCCCCTCCCCCGCCCTGGCCCCAGGACCCTCCCCCCTGCTCTAAGACAGACTGGGGGATATTCAAAGAGATGTGAAGGGTGGCGGCGGGCACCCAGCTGGATCTCCTTAATCCCAGCAGAACTGAAGTAGATTTCAAACAAAATACTGGTGACAAAGGCAGTTGTCGCTCTCTCTGTTAGGAACAAGGACTTGTCTGTTCATCTCTCGAAATGATATTTTGAGTCAAAGGATATACTGTGGCTGTTGGCAGCTCTGGTCATGATAGGGTCTGAAGGTTTTTTTAAGTGTCATTACTCAGTTCCTGTGAAGACAATAATTAAGGTCAATTATTTAAAATAAAATAAAGAGGAAAAAAATCATGCTCAGAGTAGAGGAGTGGTTAATGAACATGGCTCCTCCCTCCCCTTCTTCGAGCCATAGAGTTCAGCCGAGGGAGACGGATTGGGCCTTGTGGAGAGGAGGGGAGGGGAGCGCCCTCTCCTGGAGGGAGGCCGGGATGGCCCTTCTTCAAAGGGCTGACACAGGATGCCTGCCCCAGGCTGCTTCATCTCCCTTGGCCCCTTTTATTAGCGTGGGGCTGGGCGTGTGCTGGGGCTGAGGTGGGGGGCTGGTTCTCAAGGAAAATAATGTTGCAACTGAGAGACAGTCGTCCCAGGCTCAATGAGTTCCAAAGAAGAAAAGTCCAAAGGGACTTTCCCTGGTCACCACTCTGCTGAGGGCTCCTAGTTCCCGTTACTGTGACAAGACAGTGTTCTAGGTGAGATCCCTTACTGTAGCCAGACAGGTGTGTCACGTGCTCTAGGCAGAAGGAGCCTAGGACATCTGTGGGCGTGGTGCCTGCCTTCTAAGACAGAAGACGACATAGAAAAGACAGTAAGAACATGCCATGTATAACCTAGCATCAGTGTCATCTCTGGGTGAAGATACTCCTGATTCCCACAGGGATGGTGAAATAAATGCTATTAAGTGCTTTCTATAAGGGACAGGTCTTCTCTTAGTGATGCTGTGGGTTTTCTCCTCTAAGACTTGTGTGACCCCCTATATGCATTTGACACTTGGCACGTTATTTCTCCTGTCTGGATCTAGTTTCCTCCTCCGCTACGATAGTCCCTGCTTCACTGGGTTGTTGTGAAGTCTGAATGACTGAATGTGCGTAAAGCACTCTACAACAGTGCTGTCACTGTTTGTATCAGTCACAATGGTCGGGCTACTTAGCACTTTTACTTAACACAGAAGAATTTATTTCTCACCCACCTGGAGTCTGCTGGGGGTCAAGGGCTCCCCAGGGCAGTCCCCATCCATGGGGTGACACGGGGTTCTAGGCAGTTTCCATCTGGGGGCTCCTTCACCTCATGATAGAGAAAGGTGAGTGAATGCCTTCAAAGAAGGGAGACCTCCCAGGCAGCATTTATCCCTGGGTTCCCACTCCCTTTTCCATGCATCTGTGAGACATGAATTGTAACCTACATGTCCTTGGGCTTGACATGATTGGACACTAAAACCTAGTAGACAGATGTCTAGGGCTTTTGCACTGAAAAGATCGTGCTGCTAGATTCTGGACAGTTCTAGAACCTGTTTTCAGTTCTAGGTCCAAGCAGGGGAAAAATGAGTTTCATCCCCTTCTCCACCCCCACCCCTCCAACCCTCTGTCACCATGAAAGAAAACAGCAGTCGGGAAGGGCAACGGCAGGGCTCAGAGGAGAAACTGCTGGGCCCCACCAAAGGAGCTCAGGCACCGACACCGGGTACTTGTAAGAGAGAGACCCAGGCACAAAAACTCCAGGCTTTGGAAGCTCGCATCCAGGTAAAGCAAAACCTTCCTTAAAAATCAGTTAGGAAAGGGGCACCTGGATGGCACAGTTAAGCGTCCAACTCCTGGTCTCAGCTCAGACTGTGATCTCAGGGTCCTGATCTCAGGGTCTTGAGATGAAGCGAGTGCTGCCACTGGGCCCCACTCTCAGCACAGAGTCTGCCTGGGCCTCTCCAGCCCTCTTCCTCTGCCCATCCCCTATCAGTGCCTGCTTGCTCGCACTCTAAAATAAAGAAATACATCTTTTAAAATTTTTAATTATTTTAAAAAATATTTTATTTACTTATTTGACATACAGGGAGAGAGAGACATGGAAAGAGGGAACACAAGCAAGAGGAGTGGGAGAGGAAGAAGCAGGCTTCCTGCTGAGAGGGAGCCTGTCCCAGGGCTCGAGCCCAGGACCCTGGGATCATGACCCGACCAGAAGGCAGATGCTTAACATCTGAGCCACCCAGGTGCCTCTAAATACATCTTTTTAAAAAATAAGTTAGGAAAATCCCAATACTTCCAAATTTTACAGTAAGCAAGCATATAAGCAACTACTAAGGTTTAGTAAGCAGACTGCAGACTCCAGAAGCAAGTGTCTTGGCATCTAGATGCAAAATCAGGAGCCCAGGCTAGATGACAACTATTTCTCTAGCCTTAGAGATGACTGAGTATCAGAGACGTAGAATGGGAAACAGCATTGCCGTTCTCTGCGCGTTACCTGTGAAATCTCCCTTAACGTCCACACCATATGAAGCAGGTACCCTTTTTATTCTTAACTGAGGCCGACCGGGGTCACCCAACCTCCCTGAGTCTGGGGCAAGTTTGGAAATAATGCCGACTTTCTACAGACTGCCTCAGCGAGCGTCCGCGAGTCCTCTCCCTCTCCGGGTCAGGGGAGCGAGGGACGAGGCCTTCTAGCCCAGCTGCAGGGCAGGACAGATGTACCCTGCAGATGGAGAGGCTCTGGAGGAGGATTTGAGTCACGTATTGGCGTATCTGAGTTCTGGCCTGGTGGGTTTCAGTGGTGGATTTTCCTGCCTGATGCACCAAGTAAGGCACACACTCTTAAACGTCATTTCACGGGACAGAATTTAGTACAAATTAGAGTTGCTCCCTCTGCCTGGGAAGAGAAGCTTCTGACTAACACAGCCTCAAGCAGTTTCTGTTCAGTTGGACCCTAAGTCCCTCGCTCAGTGGCCTGCGAGCGATCTTTCCCATGGGTGCCTGAAAGCTCAGGGTCGGTCATGCCGACACAGGGTAAATGAGGGCATTCCCACCGCAATGCACGTAGAAAAGTCCACCAGGGCCTAGGAGGTATTGCCTCTCCCTCTCTTTTTCTGGCTAACAACAATTCAGAGAGCAATTTAGGTCTGGGGAGAAGGCCGTTCAATGCCCTCCCTCCCAGGCTGGAGTGGAGAGGTCTGGCCCCACAGCAGCTGGTGTTTATTGGGAGTTTCAGGCAAGTCTGGGCTTGTGTGGACACTTATAGCACAGGCTGCCAGGTGCCTATTTATATGACAGAACAAGGGGGCCATTGGGACAGAGCAGACCCAAGGGAAGGAGTTCCATGTGCAGGGATGATGATAGCTACTGAGCTGTTAGGGGGCCTAGGCCCCACGAACTTGTTCCACTCTGAACCTGGGAAGAGGGTATGTGCAAAACCAGGAAGCACACCCTGCTCCCAAATCATGGTGAACTGGGGTACCAACATGGGAAGAACAAGTCTCTGTGAGCGGATAAAGACCCCAGTCTGATTTGATACACTGAGGACTCCAGAACATTCTAGACATCAGCACTGGCAATAGCAGAAGGTTTATGCTCCAAGTGGAGGCTCGGCAGACAGCCCCGTGCCGACCCGGCGGACTGGGCATCAGCAGAAGCAGGACAGCCACGGCTGTGATGGGAGCTGGTTCTCCAGGTGACTTTGCAGGGGCTCTTGTTGGCTTTCTGACACAGGTGTGGCATCAGAGGCCCCAGCAGCAGCCACTCTAGGCCCTCCTGACGAGAGGAGAAAAATGGCCTGGGGTACGGGGAGAAGCCAGAGTATGCTCTTTGTATCATTTTTGTGATCTTGATTTTCACCCCAGCCTTGGGGAAACCTGCAAGCTGTAGTCGTCTACACAGGTTGAAGATACATTCTGTTCTCCCCGGCTCCAAGCAAGAGTAGACACCCCACCACGCCAAGCTACGAGGGACAATTATGCCTCCCTAGGTCACTCTTTCTGGGATACTTAGGGCAAGACCATGACACGAGCAGGCCCTGGGCAAGGCTACAGTTGAGTATGCTGGGGCAGGATAATTGATCATCCCTTGCAGCCAATATTCTTTATATGCATGTTCAACGTTCACTTGGGAGAGAGACGGAGCTGTGCGTGAGGGATGAGCAGAGATCACTGCTGGCCGGAGGTGGCGACCCCTCCTTTGGGTGGGACAGGTCTCCGTGTTCCCAAAGGCCCCTAGGGAGGCAGTTACAAGCTGCTGAGCACCCACAGCAGAAATTGCTGAGCAGAACAAAAACTCTGCAGGTAATAGGTCTCCCCTTCTTACAGAGAAGCCTCTTACATTTTTGAGGTTGTCAAGTCTTGTCCCCTTCAAAAGTGACTTCTAAGAACACTCCTTTTGCTCGTACCTAGTATGTACTTAATTAAGAGCGGGTCTGGGAGTCAGATTTTCTCTATCTCATTACATCTAGTGCAAACTTCACTGAGGCTGACTGCGTGGCAAAGCCCCCTTCAGTCTAGCTCTGGGGGTATGGCGACCCTATGGGCCAGAAAGTGCTTTGTGGCTAATTTTCTGTTCACTTTAATTCTGCCTAGTGATTTGTGAATTCATAGCCTCACACAGAGGTTCAGCTTGAGGATACACAATTTTTTTATACCTTCCCTTACCCTTTGTTTTCCTTTTCTCCCTTCTGTTGGTCAAACTTCAAACCTACTTATCAAATAAAATATTTACATATAAAATGGTTTCTTCGATGCTTAGATTAATAGAACCTGAGTATTTGATTTTGTAGAACCGCATATGAATTTGATACCTATTTTTGCTGTATCTACGGCACCAAAAGATTCTGAAAACAACTTTTTTTGTTTGTTTGTTTAAGAGACTGAGAGAGAAAGAGAGGGTGTATGAGCCCATGAGCTTGAGCCGGGAGGGGCAGAGGGAGAGGGAGAGAGAGAATTCCTAGCAGGCTCCATGCCCAGCGGCATTGTGATCCCACAATCCTGAGATCCTGACCTGAGTTGAAATCAAGAGTCACATGTTTAACGGACTGAGCCACCCAGGCGCCCCTGAAAACAAGTTTCTAAAATGAACACCAGCTCTCAGTGTTTATCCTCCTTTTGTAGCTCCCCAAGGTCTGTGTGATAAAAGTCTGTATTCTCTGGCTTGACATTTAGGCCTTTTGTGATCAAACCTCACCTCCTCTTTCACTGTGCTCTCCAAGGTACCCTCCCGTGCACTTTGACTTTTACCCACACCAAAAAATGATAAGCATTCCAGGGATTACAATAAAAAGCTCTTAGAGACAGACACCCAATTACCCAGCAGACTCCCAGGGCACTGTATGAACTTCCTGATACATCTGGAAAAACAACGATGTGACATCTCCAGTGCAATTCATAGTACTAAATACTCACAAATTCTGCAGGCATCAGACCCAATGCACAGTTCAAATCGGCCACAGTCTTCTCATTGTTCAGCTCCCGTCAGTCACCACAGCAGCCCACCCCCAGTAGTAAGCAGTGAAGACCCCCGACAAGAGAAGGAAGACATTAAACTTCTGTGTTCATACTTTAGAGTCACATGTAGCTATCCATTTTTTCTCCTTGTTACACTGTGATACACAATCCTTGAAAATCCATCTGCCTTCGTATCTTCCAAGCTGCCCATGATGGGGTCACAGGATCTCCCCAGGCTTAAGAACTAACCAAGGAAATGACATGAGGGTTTCTCTTCATTGGACAGCAGACAACATAGGGCAGTAACCTCTGAAAGGAGGGGAATGAATGAGATGAGACCTACAATGGCCTCAACTGATTGCCTGTAGTTTCCAGGCTGATGTTCAGAGAGACAGAGTCTAAACAGAGCTTGACAGTTGGACCAAGTCGAGCTTGACAGGGTTCAAAGTTTAGAGAGGCCAAATTGGCTAGAATTTCCGGGGTAAAATACCAGAGATGAGGATGCTTCACAGAGAGCTCCAAAAATCTGCAGAGGGATCCTGTGGAGTGTGTGGATGAGGACTGATCTGAGTATGTAGGCAAGGACACTACCTGGGACAAGGAAAAGAATCATCGGAAGGGAGTGGGCAGAGGCACCTGGGTGGCTCAGTCAGTTAAACAATTGCCTTCCAGTTGGGTCATGATCCCAAGGTCCTGGGATCGAGTCCCACATCTAGCTCCCTGCTCGGTGGGGAGCCTGCTTCTCCTTCTCCCTCTGCCTGTCCCTCCTCCTGCTTGTAGTCTCTCCCTGTGTCAAATAAATAAGTAAAATATTAAAAAAAAAAAAGGAGTGGGCAAAAAAATCAATGGAGATCACACGATGCTAGAAATAATTTGTGTTCCCATTAGCCAGGGTGGGAAGACCTCATAATACAGTGGGTATTGAGTGCAGCTTTCAGAAGATATTGCCTCAGTGGTGATATCAAATTAGCCCTTGATCTGCCCTAACAAAATATGAAAGCCAGCCTTGAAATAATTGCTCCCCAGAACAAACTCCAACAATATACAGTGGTAAACAACATAACCCCTAAAATTTGTACTGTTTAGCATACAATAAAAAATTATCAGGAGTGCAAAGAAGCAAGAAAATGTGACCTATAACTACAATACAAAAGTAATAACATAAATAGGTTTTCAAAAGACACAGATGTTAGAATTAGTACACAAGAATGTTGATACAGCAATTATAAATATACTCCTTATCTTCAAGGAGATAAAGGAAAACATAAACATGATGAGAGACATGGGACATATAGAAAAGCCCCAAATCAAATTTTT
Source organism: Spilogale gracilis (assembly GCA_004023965.1). NCBI lineage: Eukaryota > Metazoa > Chordata > Mammalia > Carnivora > Mephitidae > Spilogale > Spilogale gracilis. The sequence goes on from PITA01000252.1 coordinate 216,482, forward strand.
AGAGATGAAGAATACTATATATTAAGTGAAAAATACACTAGGTGAGAGTAACATCTAATTAAACATTGAAAAAGAAAGATCAATGAGTGTGAAGACATAGTAGTAGAAATATTTAAAATGAAAGTGAGTAAATAGATTATATCAAATTGAAAGAAGCATCAGTGAGCTATGAGATTGTACCAGGCAATTGAACACACATATAATTGGAGTTCTTTTTCTTTTTCTTTTTCTTTCTTTTTTTTTTTTTTAGTTAACATACAGCACAATATTTCTGGAGTAGAAGTCAGTGATTTATCACTTCCACACAATACCCAGTGCTCATCACAACAAGTGCACTCCTTAACCCCATCACTCATCTAGGTCACCCCTACCCACCTCCCTCCATCAACTCTCAGTTTGTTCTCTGTTGTTAAGAGTCACTTGTGGCTTATTTCCCTCTTTTCATTTTTTCTTTTCCCCTTCCCGTATGTTCATCTGTTTTCTTTCTTAAATTCCACATGAGTGAGATCATATGGTATTTGTCTTTCTCTGATTTATTTCCCTTAATACAATACACTCTAGCTGCAGTCACATGGTTGCAAATGGCAGGGTTTCATTCTTTTTGACATCTGAACATTAATGCAATTCCTAACAAAATGCCACCAGCATTTTTCACGGAGCTAGAACAAACGATCCTGAAAGTTGTATTGAACCGCGAAAGACCCCACATAGCCAAAGCAATTCTGAAAAAGAAAAACAAAACTGAAGGCATCACAATTATGGATTTCAGATTATATTACAAAGCTGTAGTCATCAAGCCAGTTTGGTAATTGGAGTTCTATGAGTGTGTGTGTGTATTGGGGGGGGGGGGGGGGGGGACAGAATGAAAAAGAAAAAATATCTGAAAAAATAAGGACCAAAAATCTCTAATTTTGATGAAAAGTATAAACCCACAGACGGACTAACCTCAACAAACCTCAAGCAAAAGAAACATGAGTAAGATGACACCAAGGTATATCATGATCTAATTGCTAAAAACAAACGACAGAGAGTCTTAAAAGCAGCCAGAGAAGAATTACATAAAGGGGCTGAAAACTGTAAATTTCCCATCAGAAATCATTCAAATTGGAAGAACACAGAGTGACATCATTAGAACACAGAAAAAAACTTGCCAGCATAAAATTCTATACTCAACAAAAACACCTTCAAAAAAATGAAAGCAAACTAATGGGAAGTTGAGAGAATTTATCATTAGTATACTAACTTTACAAGAAATGTTAAAAGGAATTTCTTAGGCAGAAGGAAAATGATACCATTGACAGTATACAGAAGAATGAAGAGCAGTAGAAAGGGTAAACATACAGGTAAATGGAAGTATATCTTGCCCCCTCATCTTTCAAATCTCTTTAGAAGATAATTGATGGGGAGGCTAGGTGGCTCAGTCATTAGACATGTGCCTTCGGCTCAGGTCATGATCCCGGAGACCCGAGATCGAGTCCCACATCGGGCTCCCTGCTCGGCGGGAAGCCTGCTTCTCCCTCTCTCACTCCCCCTGCTTGTGTTCCCTCTCTGGCTGTGTTTCTCTCTGTCAAATAAATAAATAAAATCTTTTTAAAATTTTTTAAATAAAAAAAAAAAAAAAAGACAACTGACTGCTCCAAGCAAAAGTAGTACAATGTATTGTGGAGTTTATAACATACATAAAATGTTATACATTAGAATATATGACAATTGTACACTAGAATGTATGGCAATAATAATAACACAAAGGCCTGGAGAGTGAAGTGAAAGCATACTGTTGGAAGGTTCTTAAACCATATGTAAAATAGCATTACATTATTTGAGGTCAACTGTGATAAGTTAAAGACATACATTGTAGGGGTGCCTGGGTGACGCAGTTGGTTAAGCCTCCGACTCTTGGTGTCCACTCAGGTCATGATCTCAAGGTCATGAGATCCAGCCCCATGATGGGCTCCATGCTCAGCATGGAGTTTGTTTGAGATTCTGTCTCCCTCCCCTCCCCCACTCCCTTGCTCTCTCTCAAATAGATAAATAGATAAATAAATACATAATCCTAAAAAAGATGTATATTGTAAACCCTAGAGCAACCACTAAGACAAGACAAAACAAAGAGTTATAGCTAATAAACTAATAAAAGAGATAAACTAATAAAATATAACTAATGAACTAATAAAAGAGATAAAACAGATTAGGATAGGGACATGCTCAAAGTCATCAGTACTTAACATCCATATATCAAAGGGAAATGAACAAAACTACAAAGCAAACATGGGGCAATAAAGGACCTGTGTCTATAGTCCCTCTGTGACTATAGCCTAGTCATGAAAAGCAACCACAAGGTATCCTAAGATAAAAGATAACGTAGATGTCATTGGCACCACTAATCACACATATGTTTTTAGAGACTGATATTAACCAACACAAAAGGCACCATCGAGGGACACAAAGAGAGATGCTCAGGCTAAATTGGTGAGACAGGTGTACGATACTGACTTCTATTTTCCTCCTTCGCTGAGGACTCCATCTAGATCAACACAATTTCATTTTGAAAATTCTATTTTTAAAACCTCTCTACCACAAAGGACTTGTAGTCCCCCAAGTCAGTGTTCACCTGTTCTTCTCTCTCCTCTGCCTGCAACACCTTTCCTTGTCTTCTCACCCTGACCAAGTCCCAGTCGACCGGTAAGTTGCAGTTAATGAATCACCTCTCCTGCGAAACACTGCCCGCTGTCTCCAGGTGATTGCCCCTGGGCTCCGCTGCACCTGGACCGCAGTTCCAGCTCCGCATCCATCACCCAGAACTGTGTTTTCCTATTTGCTTTCCGCCAGATGAGGAGGTCTCACACTTAAGCAGGCATTAGAATCACCTGCAAGTCTTACTGCCACCCTCCTCTCTATGCCTGGAATTTCAGATTTAGGAAGTCTGGGATGGGGCTCAAGAATCTGCATTTTTACAAGCTTCCAGGTGATGCTGATGCTGGTCTAGGGAACGCATCAATCAAGATAGTATAAAGTTCTTACAGGACACAAATGATGTTATATGTATCATTTTATCCCTCATACAGTGTTGGCACAAAGTAGATACTTTGCATATATTTTTGTAGATGGATGAATACATGAATTCATTAAGGCACAGTCTCCCCAAGGCACCTGGGTGGCTCAATTAAGCGGCCAACTCTGGATTTCAGCTCACGATCTCAGGGTTGTGGGATCTAGCCCCACATTGGGCTTGGCACTCAGAGTGGAGTCTGCTTGTCCCTCTCCCTCCACTTCTCCTGTGGCTCATGTGTGATCTCTCTCTCTATCCCCATCTCTAAAATAAATAAATAAAAATCTTTTTAAAAGTGCAGTCTACTGGAACCCCCAGAAATCATTATAGCTTCTTTAGCAAATAACCCAGTGCAGCAGAGTACTGATGTAAAAACCATCAAAGAAATATTGAAGTATTTGTCTTTATATCTCGTGGTCTTCCTCTCCCTCAAAATTGCTTTGAGATAATTTGAAAAGTTAAAACACCAGTAAAATGGACACTTGAAAATAAACATCTGATAAGAATCAAAGCAAGTTTCAGGACATAGATAGGTACAATATTGGGGTACATTTCTGAAATCGAAGACAAAAATTAGTTCTGTGCTTCAGAACCTAACACAAAATGACGAATGTTTTGGGCAGCAGAGAGTTAAATAAAGAAGTAAAGGGGGAAAAAAAAGAAGTAAAGGGGGAAAAGCGTTCAGAACCCTTTTAATTGATTGTTGCAGGGCAAAGAATGAGAGCCTATGGTGATGTCCTGCCATGACCCTCAGACCTTCCAAAGATTCTATAAAAATGCATATTAGGGCGCCTGGGTGGCTCAATTGGTTAAGCGACTGCCTTCGGCTCAAGTCATGATCCCGGGTCGTCATGATCCCGGAGACCCAGGATTGAGTCCCACATCGGGCTCCCTGCTCTGCGGGAAGCCTGCTTCTCCCTCTCTCACTCCCCTGCTTGTGTTCCCTCTCTAGCTGTGTTTCTCTCTGTCAAATAAATAAAATCTTTTTTAAAAATGCATATTAAATTACTAAATATTATAAAATAATTAAATAATTAAATATTATTAAATATATTAAATTGCATCTATTAAATTCTAATATGCTGAAATTGACTAGAGTGGGTCTTATTTTCTTTTTTTCAGAGGCAAACACCCGTGAGCAGTAAAATACATACAATAGAGGTGTCAGGGTTTCTGGGCTTCATGAAGCCCATCGCTCCAAGAATCTCCCTTACAGATTGTCCTGGACTGGGTTGGTGGGCATCATCCTTGAGAGACCCCACAAAGTTCAGGTTCTGAAACCTTTCTGTAAGAGGTCCGAAGGAGGCTCTGGCCAGCTGTCTCCTTAAATGACATCTTGTTTTTCTAGCCACAAATAGTGTGTTGCAGATAACATGTTATAATAATGTTAACCCCATTCACAGGTGAGAATACTGAGGGCTGGAGTGGTTAGTGATTCACCCATCATCTCAAAGTTGGTGCTCCATTGAGACAACTGGACGCATTCCCATGACCTCAGCTGCAGCCCATCATCTCCAGAAACTGTCAGCTCCAACTGGATTTTGAACAGCACTGTATTTCTTGATCTAAGGATAGTACCTATCTATTTTTATGTCTGTATTTGCAAGTTTGACAAATGTCAAAATTAAAAAAAAACACACAAAGAGAAGTATATTTTCGAGAGGGGAAACAACTGCCTAATAATGGCAGAGACAGAACCAACTTGTTAAATTTTCAGTATTGGCTTGAAATACAGTATTAAACCCCTTGGCTGCTTTCGTAATAGTCCTGTGCCAGGACACAGAGAAAACCAGGTTTTACCATCTGTTACCCTCTCACACTTGGCCTCTCATGAGATGTCCCTTTTCAACCAAAGAGCCATCATCAATTTCAGGTCAGGTGAAGTAACAGGTGATTAACTCTATTTTTCAAAGAGATTATAGAATTTTTGTTTGTGGTGTTGTATTCATAACTGGATGGCTGTGTATCAGAAAGCAGAATTAAGAAGATACTTAACGGCGTGTGTTTTCCGTTTCTTATAAAATATGTGCGGTATTCTAGCATTTCCATTGTGGTTCTCTTAAGGACGAGGAGCAGATCCTTCGCTCTCTTCCAGTAAGAGCAGAGCCCTTGCCCAGAAGCAAGCTCTGTCTCCCTGTTGGGCAAATCCAGCCTGCTGCTCTGGTCTCAGCCTTCACCACCTTCCCCTTGATTAATGAACCTCTACAGGGAGCCTGCTCTGTGTCAGCTGGGTTGAACATTTCAGGACATAATCAATTTTCTTTGTCAGTTTCTCTGCTTTATCTGATTACAAACTCTTTCTTCTCTAAATATCACTTTCCATAATAATCAGGCAGGAGATTTGATCATTCATCACTCACTCCCTCTGCAATAACTTTTATTCTGTAGTGTGTGATATGGGCAATTAGACCCCCAAACCCCTGTCTGGGAGATCGGTGAGCTAATCATCATGGGGAATGCTTGAAGCCACACTTCTGGGGAGCCCAGGAGGTGGTGGTGGAAGTGGGTGGGAGGGCATTTCCAACTAGACCACCCTCCCATTTTTTTTTTTTTTTTTTGGCAAATAAGCAGAGTTTGTTTCTCCCTCTTGATTGAGGGCCTCTTAGGATCTAGGTCCTCTTCATATATGATGTTGTCTGAAGTATTACAAGAGCCCTCCCACGGAGATATCATCCTGATTTTTCCAGCAGGGAAATTTGAGGCTTAGTGAGGTGAAGGTGAAGTCATCTGCCCAGGGTCTGTGAGTTTCATTGATTGTAAGGTACAAGCCCTTTTCACCCCCATACCTAGGTGTCCACCCAGCGCTTATCCCTGTTCCTGGGGCTCGTTGGTCTAGGAATGGGGTTTCTGGGGAGTCTCCTTCTCCTTGCCCCATTGCCCCCCTCTTATCTTCTCAGCCACGTGAGAAGCTTCCTGAAGGCAGAGACCCTTTGTGTCCAAGAGCCCTGGGTTCCTGCTGGGTGGCTGGTAGTCAGACACCCACATATGCTTTTTTTAGCCCAGGACTGGCTCCAATTCTTATGTGCTCCTGGGGTGAATTTTAATTTTATTTACATTTTTATTGTTTCTGGTTTAGAAGTGGCTGTAGCTCCTTCCTGAGGTTGTTTGTTCTCTTTCTGGAGATCACCTTGAACTGGTTCTCATGCCGGTCCTCACCGAGAGTCAAATGCGTGGTCTTTTCCTCTGTTTGGGGTGCCCTCAGCGCCATCCCAGCAAACTCTGGACCGGAGGCGTCAGGAGCCAGAAACCAAGGGAATAAGACTGTTCTTGAATCTGGCTTTGGAAGTTTCTTCTCCAGCAAAGAGTGATTTCCCGACAAGGCTGGGCATCTCTTTGTCAGCTACTCTCTGCGTCTCTCGGCCCCGCTAAGCCTGCCTGGAAGGTGATTATGAAGGTCACAGCCTTCTGAACACATCCATGGACACCGGTGAAGACCTTGAGATGAGATCTCACTGCCAGCAAGCTCTCAGGGTTTTCTCAGAGAGGGCGCCGAGGGGCTGCATGCAAATACGCACCCCCTGGCTCTCCATCACACAACAAAACGCAATGGGAGTGAAGAAGATAGTGTTCACCTCACTTACTAAGTGTAACCTCGGAAGTCGTGGGCACTTCTGATGCTGTCTTTGTTTTTATTTTTTTTTAAGATTTTTATTTATTTATTTGACACAGATCACAAGCAGGCAGAGAGGCAGGCAGAGAGAGAGGAGGAAGCAGGCCCCCTGCTGAGCAGAGAGCCCGATGCGGGACTCAATCCCAGGACCCTGGGATCATGACCTGAGACGAAGGCAGAGGCTTTAACCCACTGAGCCACCCAGGTGCCCACTTCTGATGTTTTAATCCCATAGCCTTCCATCCCTGCAGAACTCGTCATCACAGCCCTAGGGCAGAACATGATCAGTCCTGGGGAGCAGAGTGCCAGTGGGAAAGGGACCTCGTGTGTCTCCCCCAGCCCCTGCCAGGACCAGCGCTGTGCAGTCCGACCTGGACAGAAAAGTCCAATGGTGAAAGCAAGTTAGGGGTCAGGGCATGAGAGGGGTGAGGGAGATGGCTGAGGAATAGGTGAACTTTCCAGAAGCCCCGCAGGAGACTGCTTCTCCGTGGCACTGGCCGCAGGGCTCTGCGAGGTGGTGAACAGGCAGCAAAGGGTCAAATACGGCCCTCTTGAAGGACTGGGGTGTGCCGGACGGTCTCAACGTGTTCCCGCGGCTCCCTGGCATTTAACACCCATTTTGCAAGCTGGTGCTGCGGGCTAGGAGCCGGGTATGGCGTTGCCCCCTCCGATGAGCTGACAGGTTCATGGTTAAGGGGCAACATTTTCATAGAGTTCAAGAACAGTTATATTGGTTTTCTGATCACACACATGTCTCGAACCAGACAAGAAGCTGGAGAGCAGTGAAGCCATCAGCTGGGTGCTGACAGCGCAGAGCAGGATGTATGAGGTGGTAGCCTTCTGTCTGTCTCAGAACAAACAGCAGTGCGCTGACGGGAAGAAAGGCGTGGGCGCGGGGGCCGCCCAGAGACGGGGCTCGGATCTTGGTGTCACTCTCCACGCATCATTTTATCTTTGAAGAAGCGTCTCTGTTCGTTGGCTCTGCTGATGTCAGGCGGTCGAAAATTCATGTTGTTGGAGATTCAAGGCAGGGCCTTTCTGCTCAAGGCTGCTCCAAGTTACGATCATGAATTTGTAGGAATTTATATAATACAGCCAGATTGAATCTAGTGCGTCTTGTTGGGGAAAGCGTGGATCTGGGAGCCAGACACGCCCATCACCGGTCTGCCCTCGCTTGGCCACCGTGCCGCCTGGTTCAGGAGGTCGGCTCTGCCGTTTCCTGTTTGCAAAATGGAAATAATGATACAGACTTTCTGGAATTAAGATGAGGATTAGAGAAGATCATACATCAAAGACCCTGCCCAATCCCAGCACTTATAACTCCCCGGGTTTGCACAGCAAAGGCATCTGTCCCCATTGGGTTTTCACAAGAGTTTTGATGGGCCAGAGCTGGAAAGCAGGGGCCCAGGGCAGAGATTGGCTGAAGAGGGGGACAGACTCAGAGAAGCGGCAAGGCTCGGAAGCTCCCAGTGAGCACCTCAGCAACGTCATCAGAACAGCAGTCCGAGTGAGGCCCCAGAAGCGGGGAGGCCGTGATGGGCAGGGGAGCTGTTCCTAGTCATCCCACTGCCTCCGTCTGAGATCTGGGCACCTCGGATCCTCCGAGGGCCTCCAACTCATTTCCCCACCTCCCCCCGTTCTGTCCCTCTGCTTCTCCCCTCCATGGTCAGAAAGATCCGTCAGAGTCTACAGCCCTCATGGCTGCTCCCTGCCTTCAGTATTAAGTCACATGTCCCCATAATTCCTGACACCTGCTGGATCTGGTCCCTCACATCCTGCCAGCCGGACTCCTTCAGCCATGCTGAAGACACTCAGCTTCTCCTTCTACCTTCTTCCCTATGGTCCCTGGGTCTTTGCACATTCTGTTCTCTGGGCTTGGAACACTCTGACCCCTCACCCTGTTTTCTGGTGCCTTCTATTCATCTTTGAGATTCCTGATTCTACATGTTTCCTCCTCTGGGGAGCCCTCCTTGCCTACATACCCAGCCCCAGACTGGGTGGATGGGCACTCCGATCTCTAGGTTGCATGAAGACACCTGACACGGTAGATGGCATACTGTGGCCGTCAGTACATGTTTGCTGAGTGAATAGATCTCCCAGCAGAAGAGCTGTAGGCTCGCAGGCAGGTAGTGTGGAAATAATTGATTAGAAGCTGCTCTCACCTATGTTTTCCCCACTCGTGACAGTCAGGATTCCAGTGGGAAACAGACAGCTAAAAACAAAACAAAACAAAACAAAACCCAGGGTCATCTAGAAGAGTGTGACCAGAGGACTTTTTATAAAGATGTAGACAGAGTCAATAGATACATTTTTTTAAAACTTTTTATTCAGGGGCGCCTGGGTGGCTCAGTTGGTTAAGCGACTGCCTTCAACTCAGGTCATGGTCCCAGAGACCCGGGATCGAGTCCCACATCGGGCTCCCTGCTCGGCGGGAAGCCTGCTTCTCTCTCTCTCACTCCCCCTGCTTGTGTTCCCTCTCTCGCTGTGTTTCTCACTGTCAAATAAATAAATAAGATCTTTAAAAAAATAAAAAAAGATTAAGATTTAAAACATAGTTCTATTTGGACTCTGTCTTATTTGTCACTTAATAAAAGTAGATTTAACATTTTAGCTTCAGTTTTAAAAAATCTGCCTCGAGATTTGTCCCATACTGAGACATAACTGAGCCTCTTGTCTGCAAGTGAGCTTGCCCGCCGCCACATAGGCTAAGGTCTGAGCAAGGACCTTTGGTCTGGATGGAAAGACATCTCTTTCTGAGACCTGGAACATCTCAACAGGGACAGGTGTGAGTTTCCCCACCTCTGTGCACTGGTCATGCAAATTAGGTGTCAGACCCGGAAATAGCTTGCGATTTGAGGGTTAATATGTCATCACCTGGAAGATGTCAGCACGGAGTCAAGCCTCTTCCCGCTGCACCAGACGGAGAGTCTTCACTTGCAAAGCCATAAATAGCTTCCTGTCTGCTGAACTCTGTGGTGTGCTGGGATAATTCAAAAGTCAGACAGCATGCAAAAGCTGCCTGTGTGTACCAAGTGCTCGCGACACCACCTGCTTTGTCCGTATTTAGGTGCCTAGTTTGTTAGCTCGGAGTGCTGGCAAGTTAAGGGCGCAGAGGCCAGATGCTATCTGGGACACATTCCATCTAAAGGAACCCTAATACTCAGAGTCGGAGGAACCATACCTCCAAGTTACTGCTTTTGTGCCTCCTTCATTCTTCACCAAGCTCCCAGTGCTTTCCTGGAGGGGTTCCGGCTGTGAATAGCCCCACATTTGTGGGATGTGGAGCCTGCCCTGTTTCGGGACTGCTTCCCGCCCCCCCCACCCCCCGACGTCGGACACCCCGCCCCCCCAAGTCACATGTTGAAGCCCGAATCCCCTATAGGACTGTATTAATAGGTGGAGTTTTTGTGAGGTAAGTAGGTCAGGAGACTGGAGTCCTCATGCCAGGATTAGTGCCTTTAGAAGAAAAAACACAAGAGAGAAGGTCTCTTTTCACCGCGGGGGTTGGGGAATGGGGCACAGGAAAAGGATAGCCATCTATGTGCAAACCCAGAAGAGGGCTCTTAGCCGCTAGTGAGACACGGGATCCGCAGATGCCTAGATCTTGGACTCTCAGCCTCCAGAACTTGCGAGAAAGAATGTTTGTTGTCTAAGCTAGCCAGTGCAGGGTATCTTGTTTTCTGTTTTTGTTTTAAAGATTTTGTTTATTTATTTATTTGGTGGAGAGAGAGAGCAGGAGAAGCAGGCTTCCCGCTGTGCAGGGAGCCCTATGCAGGACTCCATCCCAGGACCCTGGGGTCATGACCTGGGCCTAGGGCAGACGCTTAATGACTGAGCCCCCCAGGCGCCCCACGAATCTTGTTAATAGCAGCTTGCATTGACTGAAACGGCGGAGGGGGGCAGGGTATAGGATGGACACTATGTTAAAATAGTTTTCTCTAGGATTCCTTGAGTGATAAAGAAACTGTGTCTATCCAGGAGAATTCGCTCAAATATGTATTGAATGTTGGATTGCCTAATGCCCTTTGGACTTTTCATTCAAAATATGGCTTATGGAAGAATAACTTTGCATAACAAATTCAGGGAGCAAAGCTGGGGAAGAGAGGGGGTGGAAAAGAGGGGGGTTGTGTCAGGGTGCTCTCAAGGGCCAACCATGAGGAGCCCCTCTGTGTCACTGGCACAGAGAGAGGTCAAGGCCATATGCATGGAATGTAGAGCAGGGCTGATGTCATAGCTGCAGAACGACAGACACAGTGAGCTCGGTCTCCCCAATCGATGGGGCCCCCGCTAAGTCAAGCAGAGACAGTGCAGGAACTGAGAGGTGGGAGTTTGCTGTCAGGACCTAAGGAGGGGAGGGTGGGCACAGGCAGAACCTGGGGGGCCCACAGGCAGTATCTTTGCTGGGCTGGACCCCCTTGTGAAGACCCCAGATCAGAAACTAACCAGCATAAGACAAACCTGGAAAGGGTGACGGTGATGTGGCTTTGGAGGCTCAGAAACGGCTGGCCCTGGGTCTACTCTGCACTGTTGTGACGGCGTCCATCACCGATCCATTTCTTCCTCTCTGGCCCAGCCTTCCTCTGAAGATCCGGCAAGAACTCCCCATGAGCCCACAGTAGGTTCTCCCAGACATGGGAGCGATTGCCTTTTTCAATTCCATTTATTTATTTTTAAGATTTTATTTATTTATTTGACAGAGAGATCACAAGTAGGCAGAGAAGCAGGCAGAGAGAGAGAGGAGGAAGCAGGCTCCCTGCTGAGCAGAGAGCCCGATGCCGGCCTCGATCAGGACCCTGAGATCATGACCTGAGCTGAAGGCAGAGGCTTAACCCACTGAGCCAGCCAGGCGCCCGCAATTGTCTTTCTTAATGCAGAGATCAGTGAACCGGGTAGGGTAGATTCTCCTAGAATCCACAAGTGTTTGCTGACACACAAAAATGTGTAAATACTGCCATTTATTCCGGTGACATTTATCTTAAGCATCCTTGTGTTGAAGGGGCTGTGAACAGAAACAAACTAAGCCCCAGGCTTTCCCGGTGAAGTTGGGGCACGGGGAGGGTCCTGAGGTGGTACAGGGAGAGAGTCTGGAGAGTTGCAATAAGGAAGGCTATAAATAGCTAAACAATTCAATAAGTAATACACCCAATTAAAGACGGTTTTCATTATATGAGAGTGTCTGGCCACCAGACCCTCAAGTCAATGTAAGTGTAATTTCCTTTAACCACCACCTTCTCTAAAGTCAAAGGTTTATGGATCATCTCTAAGTCCCTCCAGAAAACACATCTCAGATCTCACTGGCCTGCCAGGGTCCATGCAGCACGCCCCTAGGTCTTCTCTGAGGTCTTAGGAAAGCTCTGACTCTAGGGCAGTGCGGCGTTAGAACTGCCTCCTGCAGCGCCTCTCTTCCACAGGGTGGAAATCAGCTGGGCGGGCCCGGGTACAACCTGCCTGCTGACACGCATGCAGAGAGCCCCCGGGTTACGGCCCTGTAAGTATGGCAGGGGATGGTTTCCCAGACTTGAGGGGCTCCCCCAATCTCATTCTTGAGAGCAGGAACCGTGTCTCTCCATGTTTCCATGGGGCAGGCCAATAGAGTGCCATTCTCAGACCAGGCCCTGCATGTCACAAACACGGAGACAATCAGCTTGTTCAAGAACATGACACTCCGTCCCTCAGGACCCAGTGCTCTGGGCTGGCTCAGTGCTCCCCCTATCTCCATCTCCTCTTTAGGCCCCAGGGAGACACTTTGCTCTCTCGCCCCATGACTCACATACTGAGCAGATCTGCACACGGACACCAGAGAGGGACCTTCTCCCATAAATGCAATCAATCCTTACATAGCAAAATCTCGTTTCCTGGAGGGGCTGAGGCCCATGCCTTTGCTTCTCCTTACCCTGAGTTCTGGTTCCAGGCAGGTGCTGGCTAGGAGGGCATTTGCAGTAGAGGCTGAGGAATGCTCTGCACTCTAAAACTCTCCCAAATGTGTATACGTAAATGTGGAAAGCCAACATGGGCCAGATAATGACACGGAGTCCCAACCTTGACAGTGAGATGGACCTTGAATGCTAGAGTTGTAAATGGCTTTATTTTTATAAAAATATCTAATAGGGGTATTTCCACTTTTTCAAAAATATAAATAAACGTTGTGATTTCATTTAAGTAATTTTGACTTACACTTGTAATATTCATGAATTATAGCCTATCTGCTTTTCAAATTTCTAGATGACTTTGTAAACTTTAGGGGGACAATAAATGTTTTGAAAACACAAACTCACTTTGGTTTGCTTTTTTTTGTGAACTGACATTCAGAGTCTATATACTTAAAATACAATTCTCTGTATTTTTTTCAACCCTTGGGGTGAATCATTGGGTATGAGTGTAACTGAGATTGTGATGGGTATAGAAAGACAAAAATAGAGCTTAAAAAAGAAAAAAAGGATGAAAAATAGAAAATCTTCAATCTGTTTACATTTTTAAAAACTGGAACCGATGAAATTTAGCAGACCTCTGGTGAGCCTACCTTACAACAAATTTACAAATAGGACACACCAGATTCTTTACTTAATGAAGCTTTAATTACTAATCAAACAATGGAAATGAAAATAAGAAAACTATTTGGATTAAATCGATAGCTTGACGAGGTCGAGTGAGATCTCTGAAACATACTCTTTCTTCTATGAAGATTTAATTACTAATCAAAACAATGAGGTTGTAAGAGGACCTCCATTTCTGCTCTTGTTAGTGTCCCATCAATGTCTGGGGTGATCCCGGCTGCTCAGACTCTTCTCAGCAAGGCTGCCCGTGTTCTGAACCCGAGACTTGCCACCGGGCCACCTGGCCACTACCCACTGGATCAAATCTTCTCTGGGACAGTTTCCATTCAAGATTTACAGAGACTCGGTTAGCCAATAGCACATTCTGGTAAGAACCAGGAGTGATGTTCAATCTCAAAGTTCCTAGCACAGTAGTTTGCACGAAACAGACTTTAATAATGTTTTTTGAATTTATTTGGAAATGGCCCAAAAGCTTGCACTCCTGGGGTCAGGAGGAGCTGTTCATTCTTTAAATAAGCGTATGTCAAGCATCACAGTGGCAGGGACTGGAGGCAAAGACAAGGACTCTGGCTTCATGGGATCCGGTGAGTGGAGAAGACAGATGTGTTTCAAAGAATCAGGTGGCTGAGAACGAGGAAAAGAAAATGTGACTTCTCATCACAGAGAGACTCACAGCCAGAGCTGCCTGGAGGAAGGAGCATGTGGTGGTGGCATCCAATGCCCCCTACTCCCTCCCCCTCCCCCAACCCTCCCCCCCTCACCATCCCGCCTCCCCCTGCCCTGGAACCTCACCTTCCTATGCTCCTTTCCCTGTTTCTGATTCTCCCTCCCTTCTCCTCTCTCCCTCCCTCCCTAAGCCACCCCTGTGGTTTTATCTGGAAGCAACATGACATTCTTACTAGGAAGTGCCGATATTCAAATAAATGGAAATTCAGAGCAGGGCAAATGCATCACAGGGGTTTGTGTTAAAAAAAATAATAATAATCGTGATGAATGTCCTTGTCCTTGGAGAAACAGGCTTGTGTCTCAGTGTATGAGAAATGGCTGCCTGAGGCATCAGGGCTGTAAATGTGCTTTCCTGAGATTCTAGTGAGTGCTGTAAAAAGAAAAAAAAAAAAACAAGGCTGTGGGAAGACTGAGAAAAAAATAAGGGGCTGGAGCCGCAGATGGGTGGAAGTCTCACTGATTCCTATAGAAATAGAGCATTTAAAATTAGCTTCATATAAAAATAATCAGGAATGTGGGGTTGATTTACTATCTATATTCCCCACCGCTTGATTCAATTTCTGTTTTGAGAAATCTATCACGGATCCAGTTTCCTCCAAAGACTCAGTCCCAGCCCTGAGCCTCCGAACAGCGGCCACTGCAGCTCCTTGGGGGTCTGGGGAACCCCGACCTGGGCCACCAACCTGGCACCTCGGAGCCTGGGCTCTTGCCCTCTGAGTCTTCTGTTACCTGAGCCTGGGAACATTCTGAGTTTCCTCCTTCACGGCATCTCATTATATCCCCAAGCCCAGAAACCCTTGAGCCTTTTTATTTCATTATATTTTATTTATCTCCCCCCGACACACACACACACACACACACACACACACACACACACACACGACTAACTCCTACAGCCACACAAGGGAGCCCAGGTAAATCTTTTAATAAAGTTGAAAGCAGGGCAGATCTCAAGCCAGAAGCCTAATGGCCTTGTGGTACTTTGTGTTTATAAAGTAATAGCATGGCTATAAATTTGTTCCAAGAAGCATGAACTACAAGATACGTTATATTGGTTCATTCTTCTTGGTGACTGTGTGCCTGGTCTAGGCCCCCACCACTGCAGCGGTGGCAGAGAAGACCTTTGTCACTCTGAGGGTGACCCATCACTAGGGAAACAGGAGGCACTGCCGTCCTTTGGAGAAGTTCCTGCCCTTCTTCTGTGCCTCTTGCCCATGACCTTGGGTATCTGCCAGGAAGGAAGGCTTGCTCCTCAGCTCCATGCTGAGCTTCTGGTCTCCCCGCAGGCCAGCGGCCACTGCTGTTAGGGGCCCACCACCCCCTGCGACCCCCCTGAAGAGGGGGCCCTGCTTCACCCTCCCAGGCTTGGAAAATCTATGGTCCTGTCACAGGGCTCCTGCCCCTCATGAACTTCAGGAGCTACTTCTCTATGTCGATTAACCCCTCCCCCCAAAAAAGTCTTAATGCCCACATGCAAAATGAAGTTGGGACAAAGGAGGAAGAAGAGTGACTGTTTACTGAGCACAGGGTTTCCCTCTTGGGGCACCGCGGAGGGCAAGAGCTCGGGGCAGCCTCAGCTTTGAACGCTGTTGAACCTTCTATGACAGCTTCAGTCAACTCCAACATTTCCTGAGTGCGGCGGGGCCCTGAACGCACACCCCGCCCCCGCCCCCGCCCCCTGGTCCAGCGCCACACTCTCAGCTCCTTCCGGAGGGGCTCCTCCAAGTCCCAAGAGGGGTCTTTCATGGAGCGGGGCAAACAGAAGCTCCAGGTAGTGTCCACAGCATCCCACGTTTCTTGTCCCCTGTTTCCTGGTCCCCGGAGCTGGAGTGAGTGCCTTTCATGGGGTGGGTGTGTCCTCAGACTTTCAGGACCATGCAGGGCCCTGAAGGGTCTCCAGGGAAATGACACTGGGGCCACCGGGGCCCAGCCTCCACTCAGGTTTCAAGGGAAAGTGTCACCATCCCAGCAGGCTGATGGCAGTTCACGCCAGCCAGTGTGAGATGTGGAAGTGAGGCGGGAGATGCGGCCGAGCTGTAGGGTCACACTGAAGCCCAGCTGCAAGGAGCACAGAGTTGGTAGCTCAGCAGGCACTTAAGAAGAGTTAGCTGATGGTGAACAGATGATAAGGCTTATAGCTGACCAGAGGCTGGGCCAGGCCATGCGTTCTTTCCAGAGCCCAAGGGAGTAGGTTCCATCATTCTGATCTATGGATGATTTATTCATGGGCCCGGGAGATCATGCCAGGGGGTCAGGCTGCCCACAAGCCACCGCAAGGGAAGGCAATTCTTTCCTTTCATCTTTCATTTGATCTTATTTCCCCCTATGTTTACTATGGTGATGGAATTATGGCAGAAAGTCATGAAGATACTGAAGAACAAGAGTGAAAGGTTTAAAGCCAAAACTCATTCGGTGGCTTATTCGGCTAAGCATCAGATTCTCAATTTTGGTTCACAAAATTGAGATCTCAGGGTCCTGAGATGGAAGCCCACATGGGGGAGTGGGGAGTCTGCTTGGCTTCTTTCCCTCTGCCCCTCCTCCCACTCATGCTGCCTCTCTCTTGCTCTCAAAATAAATAAATAAGTCTTAAAAAAACCAAAAACCAACAAACCAACAGCAAAGCTTTATAGATAAGAAACAGGGAGGCAAAGATAAAAGGCGAGCAGCAGGATAAAGAACTTGGCATTGGCCTGTAGTCTGGGAAATGAGCAAGGCTGTCATTAGCCTAAGCCCCGCAGTGTAGTAGTAGGGTCAGTAACAATATTATTACCATTGGTAATCAGAAGATGCTACTACGGACAGGCTGGAGGGCTTCTTGGGGTCTGGCACTGCCCCGTAGGTGCATGAAACCTGAACACCCTGCAGGACATCAGGCTCCTCAAGAGAGAGAGGACATGACCTTCCACCACCAGGCCTTGGAAGAAAGACATAGAATAGAAAACAGGAATCACTCCGCCAACAGCACTGCCCGCATGGTAATTGGTGACCCGGGCTTTTCTTTTCCACGGCTGAGTCAGGCTTGGGTTAGAGGACAGGAGCCTTTCCATGCCCTTGCTTTATATCTGCAGGTCTCTTAATGCTAGAACGCTCTCCCAGCGTCTGATTGTGCACTAGAGAATGCGGGCTGAGGAAGGCGGGCGCGCACCCAGCTGGGCGGGGGCCACGCTACTCCCCTCTCTACAGCCACCTGGATTTGGCCCACGGAACCCTCGGGCACTTCCGGGGGGCCTTCTGACTTCTGACTTCTGACTACATATGCTGTACCGATATGGGTTTGCCACATCGGCCGAGTTTCCCTCTCACGGGAGGACACAAGGCAAATCTGCCGTTACTGTGGGTGACGACGGAGACCAGTGTCCCCTGGGCCCGTGCGGGACCTCTGCTTCCTTGACGCAGTGGGCCATGGACCAGTGAGGCCAAGGATACACATGCCAGGCCTGAGCTCAAGCCCAACTTTGATTTCGATTTGTAAAATATCGGGGAAAGTATTTCATCTCCCCGAGCCCCGGCTGACCCACATAAGGAGGTAGAGAAAAATCATAGTCGCCGAGATTTCTTTGGGGGGAGAACACACTGAATTTGCGTGAAAGAGGCACTTTGAGGTCAGGTGTGAAACCTCACGAAAAGGGAATCTGCCTTCTGAAGAGAATGGTTCTGGTTCATCGGAAACGGAGTCGTCTGCAAGGACGCGGAACAGTCGGGCCTGTCAGTACATAAGGCACGTTTGGAGGGGCGCCTGGGTGGCTCAGGTCATGATCCTGGAGACCTGGGATCGAGTCCCACATCGGGCTCCCTGCTCAGCGGGAAGCCTGCTTCTCCCTCTCACTCCCCCTGCTTGTGTTCCCTCTCTGGCTGTGTTTCTCTCTGTCAAATAAATAAATAAAATCTTAAAAAAAAAACACACACACATTTGGGGGTAGGGGAAAGCCTGCTGGGAGAGAGGAGGAGACGTCCCCACTCCCCAGCACCCCTGCCACTTGCCCTGAGTGGGGCTGGGCATGCCTTTGGGGGAGTTTTACGTGGTTTGTTCCAGGATATGAGGTAAAGCCCTCCCCGTTCACTCTTCCCGTAGGAATCCTCCGCAAACTTTCCCTACTACTCACCAAGGCCCTCAGGGGAGCCAGCCCTGTGTTCTGCAGCAAGGGCGGAGGGGCTTGCAGTGGGGAGTAGACGAGAACACAGATAGCCCCCAGACACAGTTAAGGGCCCTGCTCTAGATCCCTGCAGGGGGACTGCGCTGCCCCCTGCAGGCGGTGTAAGTCAGTACCACACAGGGAGGGGCTGCCTGCACAGTGCCGCCTCCTCCAGGCAGTCTACCCAGAGCTCCTAGACACCTGTACCCATTCTCTGACCTCATCACTCCTGGATGAGGAGACCTAGCTTGTCTGCGACACCTCCCATGTGGCACCTTTTAATTGGGCTTTTGGTTCTGTTCATTCACGCTTTTGAAATTGTTACTATTTCACTGTACGGGGCTTGAGCTCCTGCCGGGATACCCTTCATAGGCACATGCATAAAACTCCTCCCTAAGAGTTTCTGACGTGCAGCTTAGACACTCAGGTGCCCATAAGGATACGCTGTGACCTGGAGTTGTTGAGGCCTCTCTGAATACAGATGGGCATGGAGGCTGGCGGGACATGGCCCCCTTCATGGTCAAAGCCATGCATAGCTTAGTGCCCATGCCGGGGCCCACTGAGTGTGAGATGGGGGCACTATTTGCAGCTGGCCAGAACAGCAGACATAGGATGGGGTCTTCCCCGGTGTTCGGCGTGCATAGACACTTGTTCCTGGCACCTCCAGTCTCCGGTCTCCCCAGCACATGCCATCAGCACATAATTGCAGCCCCGGCCTCTCAGAACTGTTCCAGAACTACATTAGCCTCTAACACAGCACAGTGTGCTATCACTAGGCAGGCGTGGGGTGGGCGTGTAGGGCACCAGCATTAGGGAGCCTGCAGCAAGGGCCGAGATGCTCCCCGGTCGCTGCTGGAGCTGCACCCAGAGCCCGAGCGCGTGGAGAGACTGGGGGTGTCCCTAAAGGGGCAGGGACGTTTAAGCGGATTCTGAAAATCCGAGCAGCTTTCCGCTGGCTTCAGTTCCAGCTTCTGGATGAACTCTCAGAGCCATTACCTCTGGAAGCGTGGCGAAGGGGAAGTGGGCTAGAAGTCAGGAATTTTGGAAATCAGGGATGATTATTCCAATTTTTATTTTTTATTTATTTTTTATTTTTAAGGATTTTGTTTATTTATCTGATAGAGAGAGTGAGAGCGCACAAGTAGGCAGAGTGGCAGGCAGAAGGAGAGGGAGAAGCAGGCTCTCTGCTGAGCAGGGAGCTTGACGCGGGGCTCCATCCCAGGATCCTGGGATCATGACCTGAGCCGAGCCAAAGGCAGCCACTTAACGGACTGAGCCACCCAGGCACCCCTGTATTCCAATTTTTAAAAAACAGAAAGAACATGTTTCAAAACTAGCCATCAATTAGACTACTACTGATCTTTATTTAAAAACCTAGAACAATGTGGGGGCGCCTGAATGGCACAGTCGGTTGAGTATCTCCACTGGGTTTCTGCTCAGGTCATGATCGCAGGGTGATGAGATGCAGCCCCGCATGGGGATCGCTGCACAGTGGGGAGTCTGCTTGAGATTCTCTCTCTCCCCTTCTCTTTGCCTCTCCCCCATCCCTACTCACACACTCTCTCTCTGTCTCGCTCTCTAAAATAAATAAATAAGTCTTTGGGGGGAGGAAAAAACATAAAAATTTTGAAGAGTTGATTGACATTGAGTACGGGCTTTAAAAGTCGGATGGATCCATGTGCATATAAATTGTTTTGGTTCTACATCCATGAGAAACTTCTTGAAGCTAAGTTTTATTGTCTGCCGACCCGAGATAAAAAGATTTATCCCAAAGAGGTCATTGTGAGAATTAAGTGAAAATGTGAAAAGTCTTTTTCATAGTGCGAAGCATAGGGTAAATATTTGCTATAATATACTGTATGTAACATAATTGAGAATATAGTATCTATTATATCCAGTACATATCCTTCATAATGCGGCAGGATGAATAAGTAGGAACAAATTTTGGTTCACTTAGAATGTTATACTAACTTAATTAAAAAATATTTTCATGCTGTTATTACTCTAGCAGTTGTATATCAGAATTTTAGCAGAGATTTTGACAAAAATCCTTAATAACACATTATGCTTGTGACAACAAATGCATAGGGAACTTTGTCTCTACCTGCAGTGTTTTATTTTTTATTTCTATTTTATCTTACTTTCCGAGAGAGAGAGAGAGAGCACGTAAGTGGCAGCAAGAGAGAGAGGCAGAGGGAGAGGGAGAGAGAGAATCCTAAACAGACTCCCCTCTGAGTACAGAGCCCTATGGTGGGGCTCGATCACACAACCCTGATGCCATGATCCCAGCCAAAACCAAGAGTCGGACACTTAACTAACAGAAGTACCCAAGCACCCCCAGCAGTGTTTTATTAACTAAGTAATTCTGAGGAAGTGTGCTGGGTGGGCAGGGAAGGCTCGCTTCGGATCAATAGCATGGTTGTCTTCGAACCATGACTTTCTACTTAGAAACAACCGAACAGCCTGGATCTTGATTAAATCAACTGTCTTAGTCTGTTTGGGTGCTATAACAAAACGCCACAGACTGAGTGGCTTGTAAACAACAGAAATTTATTTTTTGCAGTTCTAGAGGCTGGGAAGTCCATGATCAAGATGCCCGCATGGTCGTGCTCTGATGAGAACCCTCTTCCTGCTTTATGGCTGGCACCTTCTTGCTCATACGGTGAAGGAGCAAGAGGTCTCTCTGGAGCCTTTTTTAGTCTATTTTATTTTTTTTAAGATTTATTTATTTATTTTAGGGGGAGAGAGAGAGAACATGCAAGTGAGCACGAGGGATGGGGGAAGGGCAGAGACAGAGGGGGAGAGAATCTCAAGCAGACTCCCAGCTGGGGTTGGAGCCAGATGTGGGGCTTGATCCCAGGACCCTGAGGTCACAACCTGAGCAGAAATCAAGAGTCAGACACTCAACCAACTGAGCCACCCAGGCACCCTCTGGAGCTTTTTTTCTTTAGGGCATGAATCCCATTCATGAGGACCCCACCTTCATGACATAATTAACTCCCAAACGCCCCATCTCCAAACACCATCTCCTTGGGTATTGGGTTCCAACATAGGAATTCATGGAGGCAGCAGGGGTTGAGAGCAGACCTTAGCACTGCTGACTAAAACTGCTCCTTAAACAACACGGCATCTTTTGTAAAAAAAATCATTCCTTTTTTTTTTTTAAAGCTCATTACATTTTGAGCAATGTGGCTCAGCACATAACATCATGGTAGCATCAGTTCAGCTGGGATTGGTAGCTAAAATCAGGAACAAAGACATTACATTTTTACAGCACAATCTGCGTTGTTCCTCATGGGAGAATGACATTTTCAAGACTCATAGCAGGAGACTCCTGAGCCCTGGCTTGCCAGTCAGCTGAGACGCAGAACATCGCCTTCTCCAAATCACCTTGGGCAAAATCTTTCCTAGAGAGCAACTGAGACTTGCAAAAAAAAAAAAAACCCACACACACACAAAAAAAACCCCAAAAAAAAAAAAAAAAAACCCTTTGTAAAATTTGACCCTGACATTTTAAAATATTACTGTGACCGTGAGATCAATTGTTACTGAGTATTTGTATTGCCAACCACATTAGATTGATTCCCGATTTTAGTTTCTTATTTTTAATAAATAAAATGCAGGTTAAATAGATGTAAACTATATGAAATACAATGCTGGCTGTCACAAAATCTAAGCAATACACTGTGAAAAGACGAGTTACGAATCCGGTTTATGCCTGTCTAATTTATATGGCTGAGATAATACTTTCTTTTTCTCAGTAGGGCTGATGTTAGAGGAAACAAGTATGCCTGAGGGATACTTGCTGTGTGTGTAGCCATGACAGTTAGCTATTGCTGCGTAACAAACCACCCCAAGATGTAGTGGCTTAAAAAATAGAAGTATTTATGATTATTCAGAGTTTGCACGTCAGCTGCAATGTTCTGCTCCTCTGGGCCAAGCTTCTCAAATGGCAGCAGGGTTCCCTCCCTCCTTTCCGGGTAGCTGTAGGAATGATGGGGCAGATGGGTTCGCCTAGGATGACTTCCTTCATGCCGCTGTTAGGTAGCTGGCTGCTGACATGGGCACTGAGATAACTGAGGGTGTGTGCATGTGCACTCGTGCCTGTTGGAGGGAATGCAGAACAGGGATCTCTACCAGGGGAGAAAGGATGTCACAGATAACAGGACCTTGGGGCGGGGCACTGACAGCAAATGCGACCTGCTTTGCGAGTCTGTCCATAACCTTGGTCTTTTTCCTCAGAGGTTAAGAGAACAGACTTTAAAGTTAGAAAGCCTAGATTTATGGCAGATCCTAAACTTAGCGCAACTTAGTTTTCTCATCTCTACAATGTGGATAGTGTTACCCCCTCTCAGGGGTAGGAGTAAGTGGGTCGGTGGACAGAAATCACTTAGCATGGTACAGGCACATAGTAGGTGCTCAACAAGTGGATAAAAAAGGTCAGATTCGGGGGCGCCTGGGTGGCTCAGTTGGTTGGGTGACTGCCTTCGGCTCAGGTCATGATCCCAGAGACCAGGGATCAAGCCCCACATTGGGCTCCCTGCTCTGCGGGAAGCCTGCTTCTCCCTCTCTCACTCCCCCTGCTTGTGTTCCCTCTCTGGCTGTGTTTCTCTCTGTCAAATAAATAAAATCTTTAAAAAAAAAAAGAATGGTTTTAAAAAAAATGGTCAGATTCTTGACCTTTTAGGGATTTCATTGCTCCCATGATTCTAGACGTCCCTGGCTTCTTCCCCTTCTTTGGCGTAGAGATATGAATAGCCTGGTGTTATCCCGGTACAGCGGGACATAGCCATGTATTTATACCATCAGCAAAAAGCAAGGAGTCCTAGTTTAAATCTTTGAATTTAAGATTGGAAAGACACTGGGCCCATGATTAGCCCTTCGACTGGCCCCTCAGAAAGAAATGGAAGGGAGATATTAGCTGTCCCTTCTTGGTGAGATTCCAGCCCTAATTCCCTGGTGTCTCTCAGGAAACTTTTAGGAATTAGGGATCCCAGTTGCCCAACTGTTGTCCACCGGCTCTGCCTAGAAGAGTAGTACAGTGTCACATGGGTGAGTTTTGGACACAAGCGTGTGAGACATCTGTCCGAGGTGATGTTCCAAGGGTACTGGGTCCTGAGATCCTCAGAAGGCTGCCCCCCTTTTCCCACTGGCTCACAGGAAGCCCGTATTTGACTTCCACTCCTCTCCTTAAGAACATGCTCTCTGGTTTAAATGCAACAATCCTTGGGAAAGGTCATAACAGACACAATCCATTAGCGTAAATGAAAGACTAAAGCTCGGCCCTGGAACCTCCAGGGATCTGTGGGCACAGCTCGAAAATTACTGGAAAAACCCATCTGAGATTTATTTATGAAATCTAGGCTCCCCTCTATCAGCATTGCTGAAGCAGGTCCCAGAAGTCACAGCCCCCGTGCTCACCGAAGAATTCTACTTCTACCCACTACCCAAGGCCGCATCTTGCACATTCATACCTAAATTGGCCAAAGCTCAGCCCCTTAGAGTTCTGCCTCTTACAGAGCACTTCCAAGTGGGCCTGAAGCTGTTTCCCCGTAGCTGGAAATAGATGCTAACACCGGCCTATCAGAGGGTCATCAATTCGCCATTAGGCAGAGATCAACATGGTTGTTGAGAAGAGTCTTCCTCACCTTTTCAATCTTACACACACACACACACACACACACACACAGAGCCTGGAAACTTCCACACTGCCATCCTGGCTGGCGCCGGGCCTGCCATTGAGCTGGCACAATGAGAATTGTGAGCACATGGCAGATTGGGGGTTATTTTTAAACACCCTTGCTGGGAGGCAGCAGTGACCTTAAAGTAGGTTGTCTCTCTTTTCCTGGCATTTCAGTTTTATTGTAAAAGCATTTATTTGTAGAAGTAGAGGATGTTAGGCTGCAAAAGCACACGTTATGCAAATGGCAGATGTTGGGTGTTTCCTGTGCTGGCAAAGGGAAACGGGGGTGGGGTGGGGAGGGACGGGCAGGGACACTCCCTTGGGGCGATCTTGGGAAGGACTGTCTTTATGAAACTTCTTCTTCTTCAGACCCAAACCCGTGGGGTTGGGGGTGGTGTCCCAGGAGCTTCTCAACACAGAAAGGATCACTCCCAGGACCTTCCAGGATGACAAAGCAGGTTTTACTGGTGGGATGGCACCACAAACCCTCCCCCAAGTCCCCTTGTTGGTGGTGATTGCCTGAGAAAGCCAATGGCATTTCCCACCATCGCCCTGGCTGAATCTACCCCATCAAAGGAGAGAAGAGATATGGGGCGCCTGGGTGGCTCAGTTGGTTAAGCAACTGCCTTCAGCTCAGGTCATGATCCCGGAGACCCAGGATCAAGCCCCATATCGGGCTCCCTGTTCGGCGGGAAGCCTGTTTCTCCCTCTCTCACTCCCCGTGCTTGTGTTCCCTCTCTCACTGTGTTTCTCTCTGTCAAATAAATAAATAAAATCTTTAAAAGAGAGAGAGAGAGAGAGAGAGAAGAGATAAAAAGAATCAGCTTCAACTCAGAGAACCAAGAAATATGGTGAATGCCTGAAGATTTGTGAGCTTTCTGAGAAGTTGGATCTCTGAATAATAATAATCACAACACAGCAGTGTATGAATATATTATGCTACTATATTATTACTAATTAATTAAATAATATGTGATTATATGTATAGGATTTGAACAATAATAGGTTAGTATAGCATTTTATACTATTATCCATATGCTACCATCATTTCAGTAAGTAGCTCTGCAAAATTGATAGATAGCCTTATGTATGTTAACACAATACCAGACACTAGGGGTCCATAACCCTCAGGGGTTACAGGGTAGCCTGGGGGAGAGACAGATGCATAAACAGATAATTTCAGTAAATTAGGACAGAGTAGAATGGAATGGACATGAGTAGGCAGAGGAGGGCACAGCCCTGGCGAGCAGTCAGGGGACAGAGGCATTGGGTAGAATTCACAAAGAAGCTTCCTATCGTCCGTGCCTGTTGGAGGTATCAGGCTAGGGAGATTAGAGACCACATCCACAAAGGCCTAGTACATGGAAAGTCTTCTAAAACAGCAGCAACTGTTGAGTTTTTGTTCTATGTCTGGAACCTTCCTGCTGAAGGCCCTAATGAAGACCTGCTCAACCCTCCCAGGAGATGAGGGGCCCCTGGCCCATGTGCCCACAGCACTTTCCACTCCCTTCTCTTAGCACTTGGCACACTGAAAATTTATGATCTCCTTATTTGACACTGTTTGGGCCAAGGACCTTGGGCCCCACACAGAATGCTTGTCACCTCTGTGTACCCAGAACTGGGCAGAGTGCCTATCACACAGCCAGTCATCAATAGATGTTTCTGGAATAAGTGAGCAAATGACTGCATGAGAAGCATTACAGAAAGTTAGGCTGCTCTTCAACTCAGTTAACTAAGGAACCTGGATTTATTTTGGATTGAATAAGCAGCACCCGGACCACTGCTCCCCTGGGTTTCAGATCTAGTGCTAGGCCCAAATTCTATGCTTTCAGGAGCGAAATAAAGAGCAGAGGGAGTTAAGTGATTTGTTAAGATGATGGTTACAGCTCTCCTCTGAAGTGGAAAGTTCATGAATCAGAAAAGCTCACTGGTCTCCTTCCATAATAGGAAGCATTCAGCAGAGAGACCAAAGGAAAGGTTCACTCGGACTTAGACCCAGAGCATCCCGCTGCCAGCCCCAAGCCTCCCACAAGCTTTTGTGCAGCTCGATTTCCCTGACCCTCAATTTCACGGAGGAAGGACTCACTACATCCAGGTGATATTTATGAACGTTTATGAAACCAGAACCCTGTCCCAGTTCTTCAGCATCTGGATTAGAATAATAATCCACACAGACGACTCCCCACAGAAAATTAAGGCTGTTGCACTTGGATGAACCCTGGGAGCCCGACAGACTTTGCTAGATCATAGTGAGAGAAAAGAGAGAGGCAAACCAAGAAATAGACTCTGAACCGTAGAGAACAAACTGATGGTTCCCAGAGGGGAGGAGCGGGAGGGAGGGGGGAAATAGGCGATGGGGAGTAAGGAGTGCTCATTCCCTGATGAGCACCAGCTGATTTTGGAAGTGTTGAATCACAATATTGTACAGATTGTGTGTTAACTCACTGGAATTTAAATAAGAACTTTTAAAAAAGGAGTTTGCTAAATCCCTTTGCTCTCACTACTGTTCTTTTCTCAGCAAGAATCCCTCCTACCTCTCTCCTATTATCAGATATTCTTCCGACCCAGATGTCCTGGGCTTGCTTTCTGGAGACAAAACATAAGGAGGTAATAAAAACGGAAATGAAAACACAACATTTACAAATAAAAAGCAGCATCCCCCCCCCCTTTTATTCTGCAGGAATTATCATGAGCCGGGACCTGCACACAGCATGCCAGTTTCCAAACCATGAACTAAAGAGTCCTGTTTTCTTCCCTTACAGAAATTTGTTAAATTAAATATCATTCCAGAAATTTAATCTACTCAACTCTTAACTTGTTTGAAGATTCCCTGAGCATGATACCGGGCACAACAAAGCTAGACCACGAGTATAGATATCAGGGATGAACTATTATGTTCTTCCTTCACCGTAAAGAAAAAGAGAGTAAATTAACATATCTAATTGTGCATAACTTAACATGGGAGTGCATGCTTCTCCTAAGGAGATGGGATTTGCATGATTCTCTGAGGCTATAAATTAAACTTGTAAGGATCAAGATAAGCATGTTTTTACTCCTACGAGGACCTGTGAAAACTGAGAAAGGCTTTGTCACAACTGTCTATTCTTGCATTGGGTCCTTCATAACGAAAGGCAAAGAAGGATTTCAATAGCAATTCTCACCATTTTTCACTTAACTGTCTTGGATTTTCTATCATACAAATAAATTGTCTACAAATTTTTTTCTGCTTTTCTGACATTTATACATATTAGTTCTGTATCATGATATATTGTTTTGAGCAAATGAAATTCCCAATAGAGCTGATATGAGAGCAGCTCAGTAGGCAGAGACCAAGAATTTTATGTTCTGGGACCTGAATTCAAGTTCCGGCTCTGAGCCTATCTTGGTCATGTAACCACTCAGAGCCCCTAGTTCCGCCATGCGAAGGGGAAGTGATGGTGCTTTCTTTGTTGTCCTGGGGCCTAGACGCAACACCTCACGTGTGGTAGGGGTGAGTAAGTGGCAACAATCCCTGTAATCTTCATGGTGATTGCAGGACACCTCCCTTTTAACAGCCTCTAAGATTTCACTCTAAGGATGATGGCTATTGGGGGTTCTGTGTGAGCCCAACCACTCCTCCTCCCTGCTTCCAGATTTCAAGCTAATTGAGAACTAGACACAGATCCCAAAGGATATTAACATCCAATATGCATTTAATTGCTGTTATGGTTATTTGCAGAATGCAGTTTGCACCTGCTGCTAAGATAGATTCGCTTCTTATTTGTCCTCTCCCTTGCAGTCTAGACCTTGAGATTTGCATGTGATGAGTGCGCTTGGCATACATTCACCCAGCCAAGGAGAACTGCAGTCTGCCCCCTGTCTCATGGAGCCTGAATGAGACTCAGAGAGCCAGGCCAAAGGGTCAAGAATGAGTGGTTGCATTCAATGTATTCCACAAATCATTTGGGAAACAGAGATATAAGAGTGTCCGATTCTCACTATTTTCTCATGGAAAAGAGAGAAAGGGGAATGGGCAGGAAACAACCAAACAAACAAAAAGCTATTCCCTAATTCTTCCTCACTGAGACAAGGAGAATGGGGGCTATCCCCATATTATGGACCAGGACAGGAATATGAAGGGAAAAGAGAACGGTCTTCTTCTTATTGGCTCTTTAAGATATTCATCTTTTTATTCATTTTAAGATGTGGTTCCAAAACAATGAATTCATAAAATTCAATTCAGTACATCTGTACTGAATATTTACTATATGTAGGGAACCTTGTCAGAATTCATTGTATTGCTTATTCACTATGGATAAAACATTGTGACAAAGTCTCATTTAAACTCGGAAAAGACAGTATTATGCCAAGGTAACCATCACAAGACTCTCAGAGCCTTGAATATTCTAAAGCTATATGAGGTTCCAGTTCCTCTAAAGCAACAAACCCGTTACAAACCATCCTCCCTTCTGACCACTCACTGGATGGTCAGGCTGTGCCTCGGGATAGAATATAAGGTGAGCGTGGCCAACGTTAAGCGGCAGATAAGTACACCCAGGGAGGAAACCAGTGCATGATGGGAAGTCGCTGAGAACAGATGACGCTTACACCATGTTCAAGTGGTGCAGTGTTAAGCTTACAGCAAGAGGAGACGGCGCACAAGACCCAGTCCCTCGCTGTCTATTGGTTCCCCACACCACACACTGCCCCGCCCTTCAGTGGATCCAAGGCACACTTGAGGCGGGCGGTGTGATTGCAAGAACCCCGTCTTGTGCTGCAGAGGAAGGACCTGGACCCCTCTTCTGTGGGGTCTGAAATACAGAAAGCTGGGGGTTTGCCTGAGGGCCATTAGGAGATAAGTGTTTAGGCAGGACAAAAGAGCCCTCACCGGGTCTGACATAGGGAAAGATACTCTCTCACTAGGACAAGCCCCACATAGGCTGTGAGTGCTCGTCATCTCAGAGAGTGAACATATTCTTGCCAGCCAAGAAAGATCAAAAGACTGCACGGGATCCCCTCTGCAGCAGAATACAACTGAAATTCTTGCATGGAAAAAATAAAAGCAATAATACCTGAGGACTCTGACTCTGAAAAGGAAACAAAAGCAAGCAGATTGTGGAGAAGAGTCAAAACTTCAAGGAGGGACCACCAAAGTGAGCTTCTGTCTGTCTCTCTCTCTCTCCCTCTAGCTTTGTTCTCAGGATGACCTCTAGCCATGTTGCCATGTGGCAGGGATGGTCTTATAATTTCAATAGAAATTATTTCTTTCTGGTCAGAGGAACCAGAGACACATGCTGAGGGCTATTGAGTGGAGGAAGCCAGCAAGAGGGGTTCTCCTAATTATGCATTTAAGCCTTCCCAAGCCCCAACATTATCCCCTAGCAATACACATGTACAAGACAGACCCAAACCAGCACAGTGAAGTCTTTGAGAACCAAGCTGAGACTTGAACTGATGCCCACAGAAAGTAAGACAGAACTTGTGGTCGGAATCAGAGTTGGTTGCCTGCTAAAGCAAACTTCAGCGTCCTCCTCAGTGTTAACATAGGACTAAGGGTACACGACATAATAGTCACAATGTCCAGGATAAAATCCAAGATTACCCAATATACAAAGAAGCAG
This sequence comes from Spilogale gracilis, assembly GCA_004023965.1. Classification (NCBI taxonomy): domain Eukaryota; kingdom Metazoa; phylum Chordata; class Mammalia; order Carnivora; family Mephitidae; genus Spilogale; species Spilogale gracilis. The sequence goes on from PITA01000252.1 coordinate 245,837, forward strand.
GAAGATGTGACCAATTCTCAAGGGTAAAGACAAAGAAGAGATGCCAACCCCAAAATGACCCAGGTGTTGGGATTATCAGGCAAAGACTAAAGCAGCATCAATACTATGCTCCATGAGGTAAATAAAAATATACTTGAAATGGGGACACCTGGGTGGCTCATTTGGTTGAGTGTGTGGCTCAAGATTTTCCTCAAGTCATGATGGCTGTGGTATTGAGTCCTGCATTGGGTTCCATGCTCAGTGTGGGGTCTGCTTGTCCCTTTCCTTCTGTTCCTTTCCTGGTTTATGTGCTCTCTCTCTCTCTCTCTCTCTCTCTCTCTCTCTCACACACACACACACACACACACACACACACAACTAAATCAATAAAATATTTTAAGAAATATACTTGAAGTAATATAGGGGTTCTTATTAGAGAAAGAAAAGCTGTAAAAAAGAAAGAAGTGGAAATTTTAAAAATGTAATTAGAAAATAAAAAATTCAGTGGGGGATCTAATAGCAGAATAGAGATAATGGAGGAAAGTCAGTGAAATCTTATCCAATGTGAAGACAGAAAACGGTGAAAATAAATGACAGTTTATTTGGGACAAAACCAAAAGTTTCAACATGCATTTCACAAAATCCAAGAAAGGGAAGAGATTGATTAGAACAGAAGATTACTTGAAGAGATTATGGCCATCAATTTCCCTAATGTGGTGAGAGACATAAATTTGGGGCTTTAAGAAGCTCAGTGATCTCTGAACAAGACAAACTCTTTAAGAAATACCTGCACACATCATAAGCAGATGGCTAAGAATCAATGGGAAAAAAAAATCTTGAAAGCAGCTAGAGAAAAACGACACATGATGTCCAGGGAACGATGATTTGAATACTTGTGGATCTCTCTTCAACCACAACGGAGACCAAAGAAATAACATCTCCAAAGTGCTTGAAGTAAAGGAATTGTCAGCTCAGAATTCTGAATGCAGCAGAAATATCCTTCAATAATCAAAGCAAAAAAAAATGAGACATTTTCAGATGAAGAAAAACTACAAAAATCTATCAGCTGCAGACCCGCTGTAAAAGAAAGCTATATGAAGTTATTTTAGCTCTTCCGGAAACTAAACCAGAGAGAAACCTGGTCTTTGGGAATGAAGGAAGAGCCTAAAAAATGGCAAATATCTGAACAAATATAAAAGTCATTTTCCCCCTCTTGAGTTCTTTAAAATATGTGTGACTTCGGAGAGTAAAAATTATGAGCTTATCTCTGTAATTTGCAGGGTTTACAAAAGTAATACCTATGGCACCATAACGCAAAGATGAATGTGGGAGATGGATGCTTCCCAAGTTTCTAATTTAAGTTTCAATATTGATTCTAAGTAGACTCTGAAAGGTAGATGTGTATATTTTAATACCTAGGGTAACCACTTAGGTTGCCACCACAAAATGTAGCCCCTCAAAAAATCAAACAAATTAAAATGGAGGATTAAAAATTTTCTTAAAGAATTCCCCAAAGGCAGGAAAAGATGAAGAGAGGAAACAAAACCAGAAGAGACAAAGAAAATACAAATGATAAAATGGTAGGCCTAAACCCAATCACATTAATAATTACACTATTATAATAGTGTAATTATAATAAATGGCCTAAACTCTCCAATTAAAAAATAAATATTAACAGAGTAAAAACAAGGCTGCCCTATATCCTGTCTACATGACACATGCTTTACTTTTTACTTTTTATTTTTTAAAGATTTTATTTATTTATTTGAAAGAGAGAGAATGAGAGAGCTTGAGAGGAGTGGGGTGGCCAGAGGGAGAAGCAGACTCCCCACCAAGCAGGGAGTCCAATGCAGGACTTGATCCTGGGACTCCAAGGTCATCACCTGAGCCAAAGGCAGTCACTTAACCAACTGTGCCACCCAGGTGCCCAACACATACTTTAAAAAGAAAGTCACAAATAAGTTGAAAATAAAGTTGTACCATGCAAACAGTAGGTATTAAAAGGGAAGAGGGGCTACTTTAGTGTCAAGTAAAATAAACTTCAAAACAAAAAGTGTTATCAGAAATAAAGATAGTCATTCCATAGGCATAAAAGGGAAAGTTCTTGAGAAAGACATAGCAATTATAAATGAGTATGCAACTAATAACACAGCCTCAAGTTTCATGAGACAAATATAGGAAAACTAAAAGAGGGAAGTAGATAATTTCAAAAAAAAAATCAGTAATGACATAAAATATCTGAACAACACTACTATTCTTGATCTTATTAACATTTTTAGTATACTATATCCAAAAACTGTAAAATAAACATTCTTTCCAAATATACATAGTATATTCACCCTAAAACAAGTTCCAATATATTTAAGAGAATTGAAATAATACAAAGTATATTCTCTGAGTGCAGCCATATTAAACTGAAAATCAGTAACAATGCGGTATCTAGGAAAACTAGTATCTGGATATTAAGTAAAACACTTCTAGATAATACAGAGGTTACAGTGCAGCATGAGTGTCCCAGAGAAGGTGTCAAGTATGCAGAGTTTGCCTAATTTAATTGAGCACAAAAGTGATTTTTTTTTATTTTTTAAAGGTTTCATTTATTTATTTGCCAGAAAGAAAGAGCACAAGCAAGGGGAACAGCAGACAGGGGGAGAAGCAAGCTCCCCTTTGAGCAAGGAACTCGATCCCATGTGGAACTCAATCCCATGTGGAGCTCGATCCCAGGACCTTGGGATCATGACCCGAGTGGAAGGCAGACATCCAACTGAGTCACCCGGGTGCCCCCAAAGTGGTTCTTTTTAGTGGAGTACTTCATAAGGCTAGGGCTTCATGAGGCACATTCTGGAAAGCTCACCTAGAATTGGCCCTGAACCATGTTGTCTTTTCTTTTAGGAAGGGAGTGGTAGTTCCATCTATACGTATGGAGAATGTTCTGTCATAAATGTCAAGCGGATTCATATTGATGGGAGACTGCCTCTGTAGCATGCCACCCGTGTCCATATACAATCGTTCACTTTTTCTTGGTGCTTTTCCGAGGTTGAGATTCTTCAACAGGGACATAGTTGGCTTGTGTCCCAGAAAAAAGCAATTCATCAAGTAATTGCCAAACAAGCGAACTATGGCTGAGCGCCGGGCACAGCAAAACAAGGCAGAGTCTGACCCTATGGAGGACGGTGGAGTTCCTCGGATGGTTCCCACAAAAGAATGATTGTGTTTCAGATACATTAGAAGAGCTCTTTCTCCTTTTTTGTTTTCTTTTCAAAAAATTCCTTTGAGCTGCTCACCCTGGGGAAAGTGGCCTGTTCTTGTTTAAGGGTAATTGCAGATAGCATCCATCATGACTTGCCGAGGAAACAAAGTTGAAATTGGAAATGGTTTGCTGGAGATAGGCCAAGAAGGAGGAGGGAGTGCTCATGTGGAGCACTGAGAGGGGTCTTGGCTGGAGAGGAGGTGGGGAGAAGGGCCCCAGCACTCTTTGGCTGAAGAAGCTACAGGCTCTAAAGAGCCTCCCCACACCCCCATCCCTCCCCTTTGTCCCCTGGGTTTCCTCAAGAGCATCCCCTGATGAGTTAGCAGTGACCATGCCCTGAGGGGGTGTGCCACCCCCTCCCTCTGCCCGGCATTGCTGTGGGGACAGCTGCTTTGTGTCCACAGATGAGCAATGTTCTGAAATCAGCCTGCAGAACTCTCAACCCTTAAGAGAGTTCTGAAAATGAAAAGGTGAGATGATCAGGTACAGATCAAGAGCTCTGGCACATTCTTCCAATGCCAGTGTTTTTTGATAAAGATCTGTTGGCCCAGAAAATAGCCTCCGGCTCACTGATATTCATGCTTAAAGAGACCCAGACTTACACAAGAGGACTAAGGCAGTTTTCCTCTCTAGGATCTTCTCTGTTCAGTGCCTGGGGGCTAGAGTCATGCCACGTCAGAATCATCGGGGCAGCTTTTCAAAAACAGGTTTCTGGGCCTACTCATGGAGAGACTGAAGTGGCATGCCTGCGATGCACCCAGGAATTGGGAGCTTTGGCCAGCGCTGCTGGGGGCCCTGTGTGCAGCCGGGTTGAAGGAGCCCTGTTCCTTAGCTCTCCTTGTAGAAGCATGTCATCACCAAGCCCTGATGGGTGAGCACCAGACCTCTTCTAGGTCCTATCCACTTCTCCCTGTGCTGATGTTCTGCCAACAGGTGGGTGTCTCTGTGTCTTGTGGCCCCTGTAGACTTTCACCACAAACTTGGCCCCAGCACCTTGGGCCAGCCTTGGCTGCCATGCTGGGAAAACTCATTGACCATCACATGATTGGGATGCATCTCCCAGGGCCTGAGGTTAAGACTAGAGTCTGTCCTTTATCATCTTTCATTTTAATGTTTACAACGGATACAAATTTGACATTCATCTACATAGTAAACCTACAAAAAAAACCTGCCATCCTCCCCAGTCCAAATCTTAAAACACATCATGCTCTTTGTGCAGTGTTCATCTTGTCTGGTTGTCTGGTGCAAAGTGTCAGGTTTCTAGGCACCCAAACCCCAGTGCGAGATGTACCAGCCTAACAAAAAGGTATGCTTATCTTGGGGAGGCTCTAGGGTGAAGAATGGAGAAAGATCGAACATAAGCTCCTTCCAGAACCAAGGAGACCCACTCCAGCCTGGAAAGATGGACCCAGGGTAAGCAGTAGAGGGGATATATGGAATAAAGGATAGAAAGGGGACCAGGGACCCCCAGAAGCCCATCTGAGACTTTCACTGACTGTCCTAGCATGGCAGGTAAAAATAAAAGTAGAGAGAGGTGTTTTGCACAATCCTCTAATGAGAGAACTGGTTTCCCTTCCGGTAATCAATGGTTAATTGATGGTCCAAGCCTACCATTTTCAACATGGCAAACCCAAGGACTTGCATCCATGAGGCACTGGCCCCAAGTAATGACAAACTTTAGGGCAATGCACATCCCCCCACCCCCCCAGTTTTGAATAGTTCATGCTTTTCCAGCAAGAAGATGTCATCTAGCTTTGAACTGAATCCAATTTTTCAGCCAGTCTGCTTTGTCCTTTAAGCAAGTTGCTCTCCATTCCTTCCAGATGGAAAATTTATTGCAGTGTCTTGGATGGCCCTGCTTTTTTAATTGCCAGCTTATTCCTCCTTAAACATCTTGTGCTTTATGACCCAGGCTTCTGTTGATTCTGGGTCATGGTTTGGGGAGAAAGGTCGGAGCCGAGGTCTCTCTTCTACTTATGACAACCCACCCACGGAGCAGCAGAAGCTGTGAAATAAACAGTTCCCACTGCTCTTTTGTCATTTATCTTTACTGCCCCAGGAAAATTCACAGAGAAGAGCTGCCACACTCACATGTCCTCAGGTTCCCGCTGCTGCATCTCTGTGTATCCAGCCACTGTCCACATAGACAAGATCCTTCACATTTTCCCTTTAAGACAGAGGAGTAAAGTGAGACGATATACAAAGAACCATATCCAAGGGATCTAATCACATAGAGATGTATTTTCTGTCTTCCATTTTTAGCAGGCTGCCCTCAACTCTGTGAACAGCCTCCATAATTCATTTGCTCAGTCAGTTCCTCCTAATACGTGGTCCCAAAATAGATTCAGTGTTCTTGCCTTGATGATGGCATGTTTCACCAATGGGATCCAGGGCAGCGTCTTTGTGCACTGGAGAATTATTAATGCGAAGAGAGGCCTGTAGACAAACCCTACCAGAAAAAAGGAGCAGAGAGGGATTTCTGAACTCTGAAAGAGAGATTAAAATCTTTGTGTTAGTCACAGGACACCAGCAGCTGGTGCTCAAGTCTATGGGGAGCCACTGATAAAAAATGAGCATAAAACAGAGCATTTTCATGCTTTTTTGGAACAAGTAAATCATGGAACAAATTCATGATTTTTTTTTTAATTTCTAAGAAACACAGAAAATTCATATCTCACCATTTCTCAGAACTGAAGAATGAAATAAAGAATTTCATTTTCCCTAAAGGCTCCGTGTGCAAAGCAGTCTGTTTGGCAAAGTGAGTAGCTGAGATTGCATTTTTCTGGGTTCCAGTCAAGGGGGGGTTAAAAAAAAAACAACAAAAAACTTCTTGCCTCTGTCCTTGGTCCTGATCTAGTGCAGATGATTCCAAGCTGGTGTGTAAGGAACACAGACGATTCTGTGAGAATCTAGGCAGGACCAGTGTGGGGCCTGGGTGCCAGTCCTGACTCAGTTTTCACTTTTATTAACTTGGACAAATCCCGTAACATCTCTGCAGGCCTCAACACTCCCATCTGCAGTGGGTAAACTCTTCCTCCGGGAGAGAGAGATCCTAGGGTCTTGGGATCAAGCCACACATGGGGGTCCCTGCTTCTCCCTTTCCCTATGCTGTTTCCCCTACTTGTGCTCTCTTTCTCTCTCTGTCAAATAAATGAATAGGGGGGTAAATGGAGGGAATTAAAGAATGAATCCATTCCAAATATCTTGTCTGGATACCAAGAGTGCAAATTTGTAGGAAAGTCCACAATTGTGGGTTGATCTGGCCCCAAGCAGCTTCTTCTCTGCCTACCCCCACCCTGCCACCAAACAACTTCTTGAGCCTTCTGTACATCTCCCTCCACTCACACTGCTCTAACCTCACCAGATGCACAAACAGTTCTCCAAATGCTCTGTGGTATTCCATGCTTCGAGATTTTAGTCTAGAACACTGCCCTCCCTTTAAATACTGAGGAAATCCTAACTAAAATGCAACCTCATTGGTAAATATTTCCCAAATCATCCTGAGTCAGATTTAATTGATTTTTGAAAATACGCTAGCAGAATGTTCCTGTTGTTGTTATTGATGTTTGTTTGTTTTGCCAGCTGGGACATGTCCCGTTGACTCCTTGCCCCTCAACAGTCCCATGGGTCCAGCTGTGGGGAACCAGGAGCCCCATATAAGCAGCAAACTCTCCCCAGAATCAAGAGGGAGCACTTCTACCTTTTCTCAGGCTTGATTTCTTCCTGGTGGTGATGCCAGCCATTGGTGGAAGAGATGGGTATTTGTTGTCTTATGTGTAGAATGAAGGGGTTGGACCAGTTGTTTGAGACTCCTCCAGCTTTAAACTCCCACTATTCCTGGGGCTAAATGGCTCTCACAAATTACTGGTGGACATTTGTCACAATTCCAGCCCAAATCTCTAGCTCTCAAAGATGCCACAACAGACAACAAAATTCCTGCCTTCCTCCCCAACACACACACAAAATGTACAACTTTTCCCTCAAGTAGGTTCTTTTTTTAAGATTTTATTTATTCATTTCAGAGAGAGAGAGAGAGAGGATGTGTGATCAAGAGGAGGGACACGGGGAGAGAGAGAGAATCTCAAGCAGACGCTCTGCTGAGCTTGGATCCTAACACAGGGCTCCATCTCATGACCCTGAAATCATGATATGAGCCAAAAATCAAGAGTCAAACACTTAACCGACAGAGCCACCCAACTGCTGCTGCCAAGTAGATTCTTGATGGCTCCTTAGAAATGCCTTGCCTGGAGCACCCACTGCAGTGTCTTGGGCTTATAAAAATTCTTTGGGACCATTGGGTATGATCTCATCTCCCACATTTCCAATATGATCATGGGACTGAAACAAAGCAACTTATCCCAAAGAGATGCTGTGAAAGACAACTGATAGAGGACAGACATATGAGCTCTGTGACATCTGTAGGGGTATGTGTCTAGATGCAGCAGATTCCTAGAGTCACCCTTCATCTGAGGAAAAAAGTATTCCCTTCCCTGATATTCCTCCACTCACCATAAACAACGTGTGGAGGAATTTTCAGTCTATAATATTCCTTGGTAGAGATAGAGCAGGTGACTATTGCCAAGTCTTCATTCACCCTGCAATTCTTTGCAGCATAAAATGCCATTTTATTACACTGTGATAGCGATTATGATTACAGAGGGCATTGAAAAGGAGAAATGGTGATTGAGCTACAGACTGAAATTCAATCTCACGATTTTAGAGGTTCCATTATTCCAGGCCAAGTGCTATTCTCAGGCTTTCTGCTTGATCTTCTATAGCCATTGCCTCAGACTAATTATAATCCATCTGACTGTCTAATTCTAACAGTCTAATTTTATCATTCTGTAATTAAGCTTCTTCTGGCAGCATGTATTTAGCCATAAAGGGAAATATTTCCTTTCCCATTTTCAAAATTGGTTAAGTGAGATGAGGAAAGGTAATTTTATCCACTGAGCTCTACATTTCTTTTGAGCAATGGTTTTTCTTGTTGATTTAAAGAGCTGATAGATTAGTCCAAGAAATAGCTTTTCAGGTATAAAATGTTTGTACCATTTTTTTTCTAGAAGGACAGTGGTAAATCAGTCAATATTGATCAAACACTTTAATCATTGCCTTGCAGCCAAAGACCCAAAGGGAGAATGAAGAAAGTTTATTGTGTATCTGAGAGGAAGAGGCTGTTGTTGTTTATACACTAGCCAATGTCTTCCGGCCGCATTGCGGGTAGAAGTTGCCTAGCTAAACAACTACATTTCCCAGTCTGCTATGCAGAGAACAATGTCACATGACAAAGACTGGCCAATGAAATGTAAGCAGAATGGTCAGGTGGGACTTCTGCAAAAGATTATCCTAAGAAAGGTGGTCTCAGCTGGAGGTGTGTCCTGAGCACTGCTTCCTTATTTCTTCCTAGCAAGAGAACTTGATTCCTGGAGCTGAAGCAACCTTCAGTGATCAGAGGGAAAGGCGAGAGAACTGTGCAGGACTTGGGCCTGACATCCTTAAACCAGTGAACCAACACCAGTACCGGTTTGCCATGGACTTTTCATTACGATGGAAAAATAAACCTCAGTGTGCTTTAAACCATTCTGATTTTGCCATTTGATTACATTCATGCATTTGTTTGTTAATTTCTCTCTCCTCACCAGCATGTAATTCCGCAAGGACACTGACTTCGTTCATCACTGTATATTATGCCTTGAATGTCACACACACTTGATAAGAACTTGCTGATACTGAAGGTGGACGATTCACTAACTGATACAATCTTTGAGCCAGTAAGAGCTAAGTTTGTCACTGGGTCTCCTCCCCAAGCACATTCCACTCTAAGAGGGTACTAAGAAGCCAACTTGCCAAAAAAAGATTTAAAACTCTTCATTTAGGGGCCCCTGGGTGGCTCAATCAGTTAAGCATTTGCCTTCAGCTCAGGTCATGATCTCAAGGTCCTGGGATGGAGCCCCAGGGTAAGGATCTCAGCTCAGCGAGGAGCCTGCTTTGCTCTCTCCCTCTGCCTGCCCCTTCCCCTGCTTGTGTTTGCTCACACTCTCTGTGTCAAATAAATAAACAAAATATTCCCCCCCAAAACCAATTCTTCATTTAAACCATGAAATATTTAGGGTAATTCTACATGGGAGTAAACTTTTAATAGTTACTGATGAACTTCCATTAACATAGTTCCCAAATCGTGGAGTAAAAGGGGGAATTTTAGAGACCCTCCCCAGAAAAACCCACCTGCCTGTGTCTAAGCCTGAGTCCAGTGTTGAGCCAGGTAAAGCATTCCTGACCATGGGAGACAAAGCCCTCGGGGATCCCGGAAGCTAGTCTAACTCTCTGCACCCTTCGGGCATTTTCACAGTTGGGGAGGGCTGTCAGTGGCTTCAAAACAACTGGCCCAATGCAAGGCTGATTTGCACCCCGCCCCCCGTGCTCCTTTTATGTAGTTTCTTGGTAGTATGTACGGTGTTATTTACTTAGTAAATGCATTCTCCTTGCTTATCTCTGTCTTTAGGATGTGTAGTCTCAACTGGGTGAACAGGGTCCCTTTCCACTCAAATCGTCCCCTCTTCACTACTGTTGCATCTAAATCATATTGTACTTATAAAAGAGTGAAAATTCCAAGGCCAGAGCAGTACTCCCCTAGTCTCATGAAAAACCTGGTCGTCCTCTAGAGACTAAGTGAGCTGCCATGATCTTTTTTTGTTTAGAGGAGTTTCCCTTTTGTTTGTCATAAGATGTCTGATGAGCTGTGACTAGCACTGCCCACTCCAAGCCTAGACAGGAGGGTAGGGAGGACAGTCCTCTACACTGTGTGACAGAGTCTGGCCAGAACCCCAGAAAAGCCCATTAAATATTTATTTAGGTCAAATCGTCGAATTGTCAACTTATCTTTATACACAAAGAATGGAGCTCAAATAGATTTTAATAAAACAATGAGGAGGGGTGCCTGGGTGGCTTGGTCATTAAGCATCTGCCTTTGGCTCAGCTCATGATCCCAGAGTTCCAGGATCAAGCCCTGCATCGGGGTCCCTGCTCTGCAGGAAGCCTGATTTTCCTGCTCTCACTCCCCCTGCTTGTATTCCCTCTCTCGCTGTGCTTCTCTCTGTCAAATAAATAAAATCTTTAAAAAACAACAACAAAAAAAACCCAGTGAGAAACTTTCTATTTTCTTCATATTGTTTCCTGGGCAATCAGCTCATACATACACTCTATTGGAGGCTGTGTCATGAAAGCTGGTCAGGGAAAAATAGAACAGCAGCATTTATACACAAGCTAGCATTTATGGATTTACAAAGCATTTTCACATGCATTATACTTACTGCTCCACTGAATTCCTCTGTGTCTCAGTTTACCGAACTGTGGACTGGGGATAATAACACTTTCCCCACAGTGCTACTCTGAGATGTTGTATGTAAAGCTCCTAGCCCAAGCCCTGGCACACGTGGAAGTCAGTATTTTCTCAGCAGATCCTCAGCTTTTCAGTGTCCTCCCACTGTTCCTCCACATCCTCTCCAACACCCCGGCCCAGGTCTCCCCAGCACCCTCCGTGGAAGGACAACTGTCAGCTCAGGGTGCTGGGCTGATGTCCTTCCCGCTCCCTGCCTCCCGTGCCAGGCCTCAGGCGACTCTGCCCCCTCCATTGTGCTCATCTGCTGTCCTCCACAGACGCCCTCATTTACTGAAGATGTGGTGTGTGGCTCACAGTTGTCATCTCTACCCTGGCTGTGCCCAGCTCCTATGACTTCAGGCCCCACGGGCGGGACCCATCAGCACTTGGCTTCTCGCGTCCTTCTGCTTATACCCCCTTAGGTCCCAACCCTTTGGCCACTCCAGATAGCCCATTTCCTGGCACGGACCACAACACCTCGAATTCAAATTGGTCACTCATGAACCCTGACTCTTCCCCTTCTAGCGCCTCTGGAAATCCCTGTCCCTGTGCTGGGTCCTCAGCCCCACCGAGCTCTCCTGTGCCGCCCCTCTGCTATGGACCCCTGGCACACTTCTCCCTGCACATCCTCATCTACCCAGCCTGGGGTGGAGCTTAGCAATCATTCCCTTGCCCATATTCTTAACTCCCCTCTGTATTGCCTGTCAGACCCTCCAGCAAGACACTGAGTTTTCCTTCCACCAGTCTGTCAGCAAACACCTGCAGCCCTGTGCCGGGGACGGCCACCCAAGAGAAGAAACTCATGAAAGGTCTTCGATCTCTGCTTAGACCACAACTCTGCCCCCAAGCCCTCTATATTCCCCCAGCTCATTCGCCCCCATGATTTCAGTCCCTCTGTGCTATTACGTCCCTCTCACTATTTTCTGATGATTTCAATTCTTACTTGAACCCCCTCCCCAAAAAGGGCATATAAACCATCCAAGGGGAAGTCCCTAGCTTAGTGCCTACACACTGACTTGCTTTTCCACCACTATCCTTATTGTTTGGGAGAGAAGACCTCTCTCCAGAGCCCTCATCAGAGTACTTAACCTGCTCTTCCCTGTCGATTCCTTGACATTAGCAGTGAAATGTTCAAGTCTCTGATATCTTAAAAATAAAAACCAATCAATCAAACAAGAAAGGTAACATATCTCCTTGCAACTGTGGTTGTCTATCTCCTTTCCCTTCTTAGCGCAACTTCTTAGAGTAGGTGTCCCCATGCGTGGTGTCCACTTCCTCCCCTCCCCCTAATGCCTGGCCCCTCTCCTCTGACATCCTGACATTGCTGCACTGCAATTGCTCACTAGGGCATTTGGGACCTGGCCCCAATTCCTCTCCAGGCTTAGCTCACAGCACGCCTTCGACACACTCTTCATTCCAGCCACGATCCACAACCAGCAGCCTCCTTATGAGCCAGGCTTTTCCCTGGGTTTGGCCACATGCTCTTCCTTACCTTAGGAAATACTTCTTCTCATGCTTCCTGGCTGACTCCTGCTATTCCTACTATTAAGGTCCAACCTAAAGTCTGGATTGGGTACCCTTGCCAGATACCGTTGGGAGCTCTGCACCCCCCCCCCACAGGAACAGCATCAATATGCATTCCTTCCTGTCTCCCTTCCGTAGTAGAAAGTGCATCTTTTTTTTTTTAGAGGTAGAGTTGACACACAGTGTTACTTTGGTTTCGAGTGTACAAAATAGTGATTAGACATCTCTCTATGCTACGCTGGGCTCACTAAAGGGTAGCGATCACCTGTCACCGTACAACACTATTACAATGCCACTGAATTCTCCATGCTGCCCCTTTCATTTCTGATTTATGCATTCCGTACTGGAAGCCTGTACCTCCCGCTCCCCTTCACCCATTTTGCCCACCCCCTTCCATCCGGCAGCCATCAGTATGTTCTCTGTACTTGTAGGTCTATTGTGGTTTTTTGTTTGTTTACTCATTTTTTAAAGATTTTATTTATTTATTTGACAGGGAGAAATACAGCTAGAGAGGGAACACAAGCAGGGGGAGTGAGAGAAGGAGAAGCAGGCTTCCCGGCCGAGCAGGGAGCCCGATGCGGGGCTCCATCCTGGGACTCCAGGATCATGACCTGAGCCGAAGGCAGACGCTTAATGACTGAGCCACCCAGGTGCCCCATTTGTTTTGTTTTTTAGATTCCACACAGAAGTGGAATCATATAGTATCTGTCTTTCTCAGACTGACTTATTTCAGTTAGCATAATATCCTCTAAGTCCATGCACACTGTTGCAAGTGACAACATCTCATTTTTTTATGGCCATGTAATATTCCATGGCACACTAGTCCACATTTTCTTTATCCATTCATCTATAGATGGACAGTTTGGCTGCTTCCCCGTCTTGGCTATTGTAAGTAATGCTGCAGTAAACACAGGGGGGAGGCAGATAGTGGACATTCTGTCTCACTCATAGTGGGGAGTTGTTACAGTTTACAGTTGCCTAAAAAATGTCTCTTCATTTTGGTCAAGTTTCTACCTGCAAGAAGGATTTAACAACTGCTTAAAAGGAGATTTAGGATTCATTTCTTTTGTGATTCCACTTTCTTGGAGTGCGGGGTGCCCGATGTCTGTATCCCAGCCTGTGTGAAGCCCCCAGGCTTCTGGGACAATACCGGAATCACAGACATCCACAGCTCCCAAACACAGTGGGTCCCAACGTGGACCATTGTATCTGTTCTCCCTAAAGGGAGTTTCAAGGTCTCCCACCCCAAAATGGGAGGCCAGGGGTTGAGGGGGTCTAGCAGCCCTTAACCCGCAAACTCATGGGTGTTTAGATGACACCTGCATGCTTATTTACATCTGGGGCCAGGGGCTGGGCACTGCTGCCCCAGAATCCGCCCTCATGCCCCTATTCTTTATAGAACGGCAGCCCCAACGACGACACCCCACCAGGCACTCGATGATGGCACGGAGCCCATTCTGGGACCAACGGCATGCCACATGCCCTTGTGTGGGCATGTCTGGGTCCACCCCCTCTCTCAGCAGCCCCCCAGGTCACTGCACCCAAGATACCACAACCCCCCATGTTGTCTGGAAGCCGTGTGTGCCCCGGGCTTGGGGGGCCTTCCCTTCAGCATAGCCGCTTTATTGCATCTTCCAGCCCGACTTCATGGCCTCGGTTCTCGTGTCCAGGGCGGCTTCCGGAAATGCCTTCTCTCCCATCCCCCTCACCTCCACCCTTCCTCGCTCGCCAGTTTAAACAGCGCCGACCTTATGTAACAGTCCCAAAGTCAGCTGCTTTGTAGAACCTACCGAGGGACTGTCCTTTGTGGACCCTGCCTATGCCTCCGGCCTCCCGGGAAGGCCTCGAAGGCGGGTCTGCAGCCTCTCGGCGATTCTACAAACAGACGCGGAGCACCGCTCCGTGCCAGGCTCCGGCGCTGTCGCTAGGGGGCGGCGGTGAGCACAGCGGGCGGAGGGTCCTGCCCCCGCGGAGCTGCTAGGCTAGGAAACCAGGCAATCAGCACTCCACCAACAGGAGGGAATGCAGGGTATTTTAGAAGGTGGTCAGTGGCACGAAAAGAAATAAAAATTAGAACAGAGTAAAGGAGTTGAGAGTGCCCTAAGGCAGTGCCTGGTTTACAGTAAATATTTGTTTTTATTTCTATTTTAATAGAGTTTTTGTTTGCTTGTTTGTTGTTTTTAATTAGAAAATTGGCACTTGTTCCTTAGGCAGAAGTCAACCCAGGAGCCTCCGCACTCCCTCCAGGGTCCCAGGAGAACCGGGGCTGTCAGGAGCGTGTCAAGGGAACACTGGGTCCAGGAGGTTTTCTGCAGGCAGCGGATCTGGGGTGGAGTGGCAAGTCCCCTCGCCCTGTGGCTCAGTGGGCTGCCCGTCCTGGGGAGTCTTGAACAGCTAGACTGTGGCTCAGTGGGCAGGTGGCCCCAAAGGACTTTCTGTGTTTTGATGACACCTGGCAGTCCTTTCTCACCTTCTGAATCTGATCTGATCTGAACGGAGAGCCTGGAGCTTTCCTCTTGGGAACATCAGCACCTAATCTCTTGGGATGGATCTGTGGGCTCACTCCTCTGCAGAGAGACATCTGGCTCTTCGCAAGGATAGCAGTAACCGTTATACACAATGTCACCATGGGGCACACGGGATTTGCATGGACTAGGAACAGGACGGCTCCTTCCGTACTGCATGAACCCTAAGTGTGTCCCAGAGATCCTGAGGGCTTGTGGACATCCTCCATGACTTGGGAGGCACACTATTCCTAAGTCCTTTCCCCAGGCCTCAGCAGCTTGTGGTGCCCGTGGGATCTCAGCAGGAGTAATGCTAAGACTGTCACTGTGTCAGCCCCACTGTGTACCCCTTCTAAGCCTTTAACCACTCCTTTGAGGACATCCCTGAGGACACCTCAATTGGCATAACAAATAAGCCTGCAGCATCCTTCGTCCCAGGGCTATTCTCTGCTGTCCTCAAAGTCTCACCACTGATGCTCCTCTGGGGTCCTCATCTCTAATATTCTGACCGTCCAGCTTTGGAGGTGCCAGTCTGCGTTCCCTGGGGCCTCACTGGGCAGGAGACATCTCCTCCTTTCTTGGTACTTGGACAGGCCTCCCAAGAATGGTCCCTGGAAGCCGCTTCTTCAGTGTCGCTCTGCGGTCACTTTCCCCAGTGGCTCAGACCCAAGTGGCTGGGCGCCAGGCCCTGGTGTTGCTCAGGCGCCCATGCCCAAACCTCCTCTCATTCAAGCAAAACATTCCCCCTAGTGTGCTTCCTGGAGGCTCTTGCTCACAGCTCATCACACAGGTCTGGAGAAGCATCTAGAACAGGAGCGCGGTTCTTACTCTGTGTGTGTGTGTGTGTGCTGTACACCAGAGTTCCTCGTTGGGTAAACTGTCCGAGTGCCTTTCTGTGGATCAGTGCCGCCCAATAATTTATAATCATTTTCACAATTAACAAAAAGCAGTAATCTCCAACAAGAATTCCCCTCTTGATGCTGAGGCTGGGTCATGGGTACCTTCCTGGCCAGGCTTCTCTGGGAGGGTGTTTAACACAGGTTCTAGAATTTGAAATCCTGTTGGTTTTTTTGCTTTTTCTTTTCTACTTTTCACCTCTTCACCTTAGTCCCTGTTATGGGCTGAATTTTATCTGCCCCTGCCCAGGCATCACACCTCAGAACGTGACTGTATTTGGACATAACTTGGTTATTAAAAAGATTACCTAAAAATGAGGTCATTTGGGTGGGCCCTAATCCAATCTGACCAGTGTCCTTTGAAGAGGAGGAAATGAAGACATTGACCCAGAGGAAGGAAAAGAAGTGACATCCACAAGCCAAGGAGACACACCCCAGGAGGAACCAAAACTGCTGACCTCCTAATTGTAAACGTCCTCCTTGCAGAAAAATGAGAAGGCTCATTCCTGGTGTTCCAGCCGTCCAGTCTGCTGGTGCTTGTGATGGTGGTCTAAGCGAGCTGATTCAGTCCTTTTAAAATGTTTTGTTTTAATTTTAATTGATAAAAAGTAATTCTTTTTAATCTTAAAAAAACATAAGTTCTATAGGTATCTTGAGAAAACATGTAGACTCCTTTGTTCAAAATTAAGGGATTTATTTTTAATTGCTAACATCAAACCTTTAAATGCCCTCCTGTCTCTCCTCATTGAGTCTAATCCCATTGTCTATTTGATCTTCTATTCTTATCAAGACAAGCTCCATATCTGATCTTGCTTTCATTCAAGGTAAGTAGATTAGCCCCACTTTGCTGAAGAGGAAGCTGAAGGCAGAGAGCTCTGGGGGCTCTTCCTACCTCACCGGGCGGAGAACTCTAGCTAGAACATACTCCAAGCTTCTCACCAAAGCCTGGCAGCTTCCCTCAGCAGCCACCTGAATGTGGGATGTGGACAGCCAAGATCCCAGGCATTGAGCACATAGCAAAGCTGGGCCTTGCGTCCGGCATAGTGTAAGGCCCCCGATTTGGAACCAAGAGACCGTCAAGGAGCCGGTACCGATGCAAACGCACGAGGGTTTATTTGCAAGCCCGCGCTCGGGCCCGAGTCTACCCGCAGCAGCGGAGCAGGGACTTGGAGCCGACGTTAAGAGGCGGAGCGGTTTTATAGGGGACGGTGGCCAAGGAGATTGTAACACACACAGAAAGTTGCACAGTCGCGTCAGTCCACACGCAGGTGGCCAATTGAATCACAGTTCGCCCGCAGTCACTGTTTGAACTAGCCTATCGCTCTGGTCAGAGTTGGCGCAGGAGTTCGAGGGGCAAAATGGAGGGTTTTCTTGTTTCCTCCATTCCTACGGGGGAGTGTTTTAAGCGATAGCAGATAGTAGATTACGTGTGTTTACCACAAGATGGAGTTAATCTTTCTCTGATTGTCCAGGGGTAAGGAATTTTTGTTAAATTTCTTGGGTCCCACAATAAAATATTGCCATTAAGACTGGCTTAACTTTTGACCACATAAACTCTTATGGGTGATTCTACCCACCACACTTTTGTTCAGACAAACAAACAAATCTCCAGGTTTTTTTTTTTTAAATACCATGGGGAAATCGACATAGTGTAGTCATAAGAGAATTAAACTGGAAATCAGATTTAGGTTCGTATTCTGCCCATCATGTTCTAGCTTTGCGACCATAGACAAGTCCCTTGTTTCTCTGGCCCTTGGTTTTATTTGTCGAAAGAGGGTGTTGGATCAGATAATTAAAAAAAAAAAAGTTCTTCCTGGGATGCCTAGGTGGCTCAGTTGTTAAGCAAATGCCTTCCTCTGCTGTGGTGACTGAGGCCCACGTCGTCGGGCTCCCTGCTCTGTGGGAGGCCTGCTTCTCCCTCTCTCACTCCCCCTGCTTGTGTTCCCTTTCTAGCTTGCCTCTCTCTGCCAAATAAATAAATAAAATATTAATAAATAAATAAATGAATGAATGAATGAATGGATAAAGTTCTTCCAGCTCTCTAATGCCATAATTCTAAGAATTTTGATAGGAGATGCTTGTGGGTTATTAGATTCTCCAGTGTCTGCTTCCTCTCACTTGTCCTGCATGTAAAGTGAGTTTTACTTTCTACTGACAGTCATCTCTCAGTTACCCATGGGGAACAGGGGACACTTGGTGTTCACAAGAGCTTTGCTAGCCTGAGGCCAAGGTGCTAGTTCCTAGGACAGGAGGGAGCCTCAGGGCTGTAGTGTAGCCCATTCTGACCAGTGTGGTGGCAGGGAGGTTGGCTGGGCCTCAGCAGTCCTCTGCCTTCTGTAGGGTTCCTGGCTCTGAGCATCTGCGTTCCTTGAGCTGAGCATTGTGGGTAGAGCTAGTGTGCAACTGAAACCCTGGGCTGCAAATGGTTGAAAATGGCACCACCCATGCCTGAACTCCACACACCTGGAGCTTACTGCTGTTTCCCTTCCAGCACCTCTGTTACTACTGCTCATTTTGGCTCCCGGGTCCTTGAGGGAAGGGACTGTGGCTCGCATTAATGCTCTGTATCCCTAAGGGCCCAGTTAGCACCACTGAATGAGGATGTTCAGAACATTCAAATACCCTCCAAAGAAGAGCACGGCATTGGCTCTTCAGGGCTCTTTCTCAATTAGCTTTCTCACCAGCTAACATATCTTACTTCCAAGAGGGGAAATAAATGGAATTTAATCAGCCCATCCTCTTCCAGGTGGTTGGGATTACAGGAACCTGAAGAAAGCCAACACGTAATGCGGTTCAGAATAGCTCCCCACTTCCTAAAGTAGGACAAAATGTAAACAGCAATAGGCCTGAAAGGGCTGGCCTCCGTCCAGAGGTGGCATGAAGACCACTGCAAGGTACAAGTGAGCTCATCCTCCTCTCTCTGCTGTTGCTGATTCTCCTAGAAGCTGCCGAGCATGAGGGGGGTTTCATGAGTTGCCTGTTCCCATGGCAGAGCCCATCTGGGTGGCCGTTTTGCCCAGCTGGGGTTCAGGCTACATCTTCCCACCTCCCCCTGCTCTTGTGCTCTCTCTGTCTCTTTCTTTCTTTGCCTCCCCCTCAAATAAATAAAATAAAATAAAACATTTAGTCTCTGCTGGAGAGAGTGGCTGCCTCCCTGTTCGAGACACAGAGCAAAAGCCATGAGGGCTGGTGGATCCATACTGCTGAGAACAGATGTGTGGCTCCAGAAAGCAGAGAGCTTGCTCTTTCGCAGAGAGAAGGGAGAATGAGCAGAGTGGCATGAGGGTGTGTGTGTGTCTGGAAAGGGTTAGAGAGCAAATCTGTGTGGGCTCAAGATGTATTCAACCTCAATAAGGGTTTAGATGAATTTCCAGATCGCTGCCAGGACGTGGGATGAAGGATGTTGACAGCATCTATCCTTCTAGGCTGGAGCTTGAATTCCCACTTCTCTTGAGCCAGTCCCATTTCTAGAAGCTGGTACCGAGGTCCCCTCTATCTCACCTCCTTTGGACAGACTTCCCTGGACACGGTCCAGCTCTACATCAGGACCCCGTCACCTCTATTCTGGATCGCTGAAGCCCTGTCCCATCTTCCTCCCTCAAACACAGATCTTCACTTCCCGCGCAGTCTGTGGTTCTGTTGTGTCCCATTTGGGGCTTGCTTTTTGGCAGTAAACCCCTTTCTTCTGCATCTCCCTGTGCCCTCCAGCTCAGCTTCATGCACCTCACTCCAGCCAAGCCCTCAGTCTCAGGGTGAAGAACCTCTTCCCATCAGAGGTCAGCGGTCATGCCTGTGTTGGTCACCGAGGTCACTTGAAACCCAGTACCTGTCAAAAAGCAACACTCTGCACACATTTGCTGAATAAAGGGATGCCATTTGCCTTATGGGAGCTATTTTTGAAAGTCATGAACAGAATACTCAACTGGATTACTGTTGGTCTGACTCAGAAAATTATGTATGTAGGCCGACTCCCCCGCTACACGATTAATGTAGCCCCCATGCTACTGCCAGATAAGGCTTCCCAAACACTGTTTTCTTTCTGTGGTTCCTCTGCTCAGAAACTAGGCTCCTCTTAGAATGCCACTCTTCTTAGCCTGGCAGCAAGACCCTTCAAAGCCTGCCCTTCTTCCTTTCTCAGCACTTGGCTACACAACCATTTACCCAGTTAGCCTGGTCTCCCACTTGTCTCTGAGTGTGCAGGCTCATTCCTACTTCTGTGTTTCTGTCATCCTCCCAGTCACTTCCCATAAGCCAGCCCTTACCCATAATGCCAATGTGCTGCCCAATGGTGACTTTGTCTACGGATCCTCCTTGAGCATCCAACTCATAGTGTCTTCACCCATGGACCTTTGCGATTGACAGTCTCTGCTGTCCATGCGATGCTGCAGTTTCGTGACATCATGAATGATTTACCTCCTTGTGTAGAACTCCTGTCCATGTTAACTAGACTGTAAGTCCTCATGCTGCTTCGCTGTGCCCTCCCCTGTGCCTATAGGGGTGCAACTTTTTGCTTCCAGAAAGTTGATTGAATGAATGAAAATCCAAGACTTCTTCTCTTCCTTCTTGGGACAGACTGACCAAGGCCTCCGACGGCTGCTAGAAGGGAGAAGCAGAGAAACATCCTCTGCCGGCATGTTTTGGGAGCAGTGCGGGGTGGTGGCGTGCTTGGGATTGTCCCAGGCTGAAGAGAGTGGAGGCAGCTTGCAGGAAATCTGGGACAGCTCCCTGTGAGTGCCTAAGCAGGCTGCACAGGCTGGAGACATGCTTGGGTGCCTGAGAAAGAGACAAGTGCCCCCAAGGAAGGGTGCTGGAGCCCAGCCAACTGGCATGCATGCTGTAATTGCGGCAGCCACTTGGGCTCTTTTCCACAAGGATCAGTGAGTCATAGTTTAGAGCATTGTGTTAAATGCAGATTTGTTCTTCAACTCCAACACCACGATCTGTTGCTTCTGTATCAGACCAGCTACGGACAGCATATTTTCCAGGAATGAGTCTTTAAATCTCCTTGGGCAAATGACTCTAACTGGCATTTCCCTATCAGACGTGCCTTATCCTGCACAGAAAAATTGATTTTTCCCTTAAAAGTTGGTGTATAAGTAACTATCATGTAGTGAGAATACATGTGATGTGTGATGAGACACACGGTCATTGTCATTAACGTGTTCACTCTCTCAGATACTAAAAATTGGCAAGTACTGGGCTCAGTCGTGAAATAGACTTTTTCTTTCCCCTGGGATTGTAACAAAGATCTCGTTGTCCTCCAGTATCCATTCGCCTCCTTTTACTTAGTAACAGGATCCTTGATTTTTAGCTGCACACAAAATTTCCTGGCATAAATAATGCATTTCTAGCCCCCATTGGAGGTAGGTGTGCTCATGTGACTAAATTCTGGACAATTAGATGTGAATGGACTTGGCATGTGTAACTTCCTATAAGTGCCCTTAAAGTAAGGAAGTGTGCCCTTTCTTCTTTTTTCTTTCATCTTCCCACAAGTTGGAATGCCAGCAAGATATCTGGAGCTCAAGCAATCATCTTGCACCTTGAGGTACTATGCTAAGGAAAGGGAGTAGCTAGATAGAAGAAGCTTGGGTCCCCTCTCTTGGGAGCTGACATATTAACCCTGAACTTCACTTATATGAGACACACTTTGAAATTGTTAAGCTATTTTTATCCCAGTTGTCTGTGGATGTAGCCAGTTGTAATCCTAATTGTGGTGATTATTTTATGTCTGTTTCTAACCAGATCCTCCTATGGGATGCATTGCTTGTCTCCCTTGCCCTCTGGCTTTTGACTATATCTAGCCAATGGGAGATAACTGTCAAGAGAATAGAGGGCAAGAGTTGAGAGAGAAAAAAGGATATTTTTCTTCCATGCTTACTCCATGCTTCAGTGCCTTGGTATAGCAGTTTGCTCCTTTTTACACTACATTTCTTGCCAGGGGGCCTCTCCTGTTTGTCTCTATTTTTTACTGGACTCTGACAATGCTGTACTTTCCTGTTTTACATCTAGATCAGAAGTAGTAATAGCTTCTCAATATTGCTAATCTCCAGGATGCTTAGCAACCTTAATTGTGTCTACATCTCTATAAGTTGTCCTTTTATTAATTTTTTGATTATACATTTTAATAGAGTCCTGTTTCCATGTAGGACCTTGCTTAATGGACCAAGTGAGGCAGGGACCAGTGGGAGAATTGCAATATTGCTAGTCAGCACCTTCATAACCAATCAATAAGTTAACATTTCACCAGTGTACTTACACAGACTTTTATCTGTGACCCATGAGAACTGCAACCTGGAAGGGCCATCCCAACTATGACTGCTGACTATGAGCTGTATAAGCTACTCAAATGGGTTTAGCTACTCTAAGACATGGTTCTACTGTCAAAGGGTTTTCAATCCACTCAGGAACTATAAGGAACAGAGACAGAAGTTAATTTTCACATGACAGGGAGAGTGAAACTAATTGTCCTCATTGGAGTAGAGCTGATGTGTTGGATAGTGAGCAAAAAGGTAAAGACTTTCAAAATCAGACAGAGAAAACCGAATTTAGTTTGGAGCAATGGAAACTGATGAACATAAGGTGAAGTGATAAAACAGCACGTTTATTTGGCAAAAGCCAATTGGCTTATTCTTCCTGCTTTCTGTTTACTCACTATTCCTTTCATACCTTGTGTGCTACTTGAGTTAACTTTGTAAACCTACATCTCCACCTGCACCCCTCCGTTCCCCACTGCCAATAACAGATACGACAAGTCCACCCTGCTTTAGAAAGACTTCAAATGCCTTTTGCCACCCAGCTCCAGCTAATCTCTCTAGTGGCATCTCCAGCCATTTCCATCCACTTACCTTCTGCTATAGCCCCCATATCTGGTCATTATTTCATGAACACACCACACACATGGAAGTTTCTGAGCCTTTGCATTGCTGTTCCCTCCAACCTAGCACTGTCCAATAGAATTTGTGCATTGTGAAAATGTTCTATATCTGCATTGTTCAACATGGTCGCCACTAGCCTTATGTTGGTTCCAACCACTTGAAATGTGGCCATTGTGGATTTCTAATATTACCTAATTTTAAATAACAATTTTTTATATTTTATTTGTTTACTTAAGAGAGAGAAAGAGTACAGAGTGAGGAGAAGGACAAAGGGAGAGGAACAAGCAGACTTCCCACTGACCAGGGAACAGACCCAGGGCTCGATCCCAGAACCCTGAGATTGTGACTATAGCCGAAGACAGATGCTTAACCGACAAGCCACCCAGGAAAAATAAAATAATATTAAAACAGAGATGGAGGCAAACCATAAAAGGTTCTTAACTCTAGGGATGAACTGAGAGTTGCTGGAAGGGAGGTGGGTGGGGAAATGGGGTTACTGGGTGATGGGCACTAATAAGGGAACTTGAAGTAATGAGCACTGGGTGCTATATGCAACTGATGAATCACTGGATTCTACCTCTGAAACTAATAATACAGTTTACCCACTAATAACAAGGTTAATTAAGTTGAATTTAAATAAATTAAAAAATTTAAATTTAATTTAAATTTCAATAGGCAATGTGGCTACCATATGGATAGCACAGCTCTCACCAAAATGTTGTCTTTTCTTCTCTCCTCCTCTTAACCCCATGAGGAGATCTAGGAAACCCCTTTATGCATCATGGAGGACAAATTTAAATGTCACTGCCTCACTATAGCTTTCTGTCCCCTCATCCTCACCTCATGAGAATAAATTACTTCCTCAGCTGTGTTCCTCTCGCATTGTACACATGTCTAAATCTATCACACAGCACAGGGCCTTTCTTCCTTCCTGGCACCTTATTCTTCCAACATTCTAACTGCACAGTACTAATTGCTTTTCTCTAGGTGAGCCATGTCTTCCTGCCTCAAGGCTTTTGCTTACGCTGTTGCCTCTGCCAAAAGCACTCTTCCTTACCTGTCTCCCCTGGCCAAGTAGTGCTTTAAGATTTCAACTTCAAAGCTTATTTCAGAAAGCTTTCCCTTATGCCTTCCCATGTCCAAAGACTAAATTAGGGGCTTTCCTTTCTGAGTACTCTAGTAGTAACCTATGGCTATACATTATAGTTCTCTCTTTCTTATTTGTGTTTGTAGCCTGTTTTCCCCGCTGTACTTCAAATCTCTTTGAAAACAAGAACCTACTGTTATTCAAAGAACTATTACAGTTCCTGGCACAGAGTAATACAGGCTGAATATGAAAAAAATACTTTTTAAATTAAACTATAATGTATTATTTGTTTCAAGGGTATAGGTCTGTGAGTCATCAGTCTTACACAGTTCATAGCATTCATCATAGCACATACCCTCCCCAGTGTCCATAACCCAGCAACCCTGTACACACACACACACACCCACACACACCCACACCCACACACACCCACCCACCCACCCACCCAGGGATGCAGTGGAGAGAGAAGGCAGGAGGAGGACCGGAGTGCTGTCCGTGGTTCTGAAATAGTGCCGCCAGATAATGCACAATGTCCAAACCCTCTGGCAAAGTAGAAACCAAGTTACAGGGTATCATCTGGGGAAAGGAGAGAGGATATAAGGTATAAATAATAAGAGAAAGACAAAAATGTGATGGAGAGAGAGAGAGACAG
The DNA here is from genome assembly GCA_004023965.1 of Spilogale gracilis. NCBI lineage: Eukaryota > Metazoa > Chordata > Mammalia > Carnivora > Mephitidae > Spilogale > Spilogale gracilis. The sequence continues at coordinate 269,982 of PITA01000252.1, forward strand.
AGACAGAGACAGAGAGAGGAGACAGAGAGAGACAGAGAGAGAGAGATGCACTCCTCAGGAAAAAAAATTTGCTGTCATATCCAAATCATTAGTGTTAACTGAAAGAAACCACAACCCAAAATGTACCAGTGAACCCCTAGAGGAGAGTAAAGATTGTGTGTGCAAGTGTCAGCTTGAACAAACACAACAACAGAGGCTGGCAAAGGCAGAAATAGAAAGACTGAAGTGACATTCTCAGCTATTCGTAAGTGCTGATAGTTTGTCTTCGTTTTCACTTTCTCCTTAAAATATCTGTTCTTTACACTACCCAAAACAATTTACAATTTATACCTCTTATGTTTCAAAATTTTTGTAATTTGTTTTCTCTGGGTGCTTTGTTTTTTTGTTTTAAGGGTTTTGTTGTTGTTGACAGTTTTTTCATGTCATTGATAGATAATTCAATGAAAATCAAGTTATCCTACTCTCAGATGATTTTCTTCCTTTTTCTCAACTTTTCTTAAATTTGCAATGCTTTTTCTCTTTATTCCTTCCCATATCACTCTCAGCTAATGACCTTACTTCTTATTTTACTGAGAAGTTGAAAACAATAAAAACAAACTACCTTATCCTTCCAATAATAATATAAAAATGTACCAATATAAGGATGTCTCTACATCCTTTCTTCCTCCTCAGTGGAAGATTTGTCCACATGACTACTAAAGACTAAATCCTCCACCTACACTGCAGGGACCATTTCCTAGTATTTGTTTAAGGACTTTGCTCCAGGGGTTATATTTGCCCTGCAGTGAATATTTTTTCTCTACCAAATCTTTCCTGTGCCTACAAATGTGCCCTAATGTTTTCCACCTTTTAGAAACCCTCCCTAGCCTATATTCTGTAGTGACTGTCCCAGTTTCTCTGTTCTCTTTTACAGCAAACTTGAAAAGGGGAGTTATGTTTTCTGTTTCCATTCTCTCTTTGACCCACTCCTGCTGGGGTTTTGCCTTACCACCCTACTAACATCACTTTTTAAAGATCGCTGATGATCTCCACTTTGCAAATCCAGTGATAAGTTTTCACTCCTCTTCTTTCTTAACTTTTCACCCATCATTTAATGCAATTGAGCAATCCAGCCTCCTTGAAACACTTTATTCATTTGATTTTATTTGTTCTTTTTCCTGGCCTTCCTTCTACCTCACTGGGTATGCCTTCTTAGTTTTCTCTACTGGAGCATCCCCTTCTTGCAAACCTTTAAAAGTAATATTTGGTTATTTCCTCTTCTCTCTATATATTCACTTCCCTGTGATCGCATCCAGGTCCATGGCTTTAAATACCAGCTACATGAAGGCACTTGCCGAATTTAATTCTCTATTCCCCACTCATTGCTCCTGACATTTCCAATCACATGATGGAAGGATAGGATGGCCCCAAATCCATTTTTCTAGGATAGTTCTGATTTATGACTGTTGTCTCTGTTAAGTATTAATAGCACTTTTTCTATTCAAAATTATTTCAGTTTGGACAATATGTTATTTGGACACTTCATTAAATTCCCATAGCTACTGTAACAAATTACAACTAACTTAGTGGCTTAAAACAACACAAATTTATTATTTTACAGTTCCAGAGGTCAAAAGTCCAAGGTGAGTCTCACTGGGCTAAAATCAAGGTGTCAGAAGGCTGAATTATTTTCTGGAGACTATAGGGAAGAATCCATTTTACTGACTTTTCCAGCTTCAACTGGCTGCCCACATTCCTGGCTCATGGCTCCTTCCATCTTCAAAGCCATCATGATTGGCCAGTCTTTTTGATATCATATAATTCTGACACTGATCCTGCCTCCCTCTTTCACATTTGACTCCCATGATTAAATTGAGCCTGACCTTATAATCTAAGATAGTCCTATTTTAGGGTCAGCTGATTGGCAGCTTTAATTTTATCTTCAATCTTAATTTTCCCTGGCCATATTAAAAAACGCATTCACAGGTTCTGGAGATTAGGATGTAGGCATCTGCAGGGGTCATTATTCTGCCTATCTTGCGACCCAATAGGTTTCCCAAACTTAGCATGCGTGCAAATTGTTTCTTGACTTTCCCCAAATCTTCTCTTTCTGCAGCTTCCTATCTCAGTAAATTATGTACCATTCATTCAGCTGCTCAAGCCAAAAGATCTGTGTGTATTCTCAAATCTTTCTTGCTCTTAAATTACATATCCAACCAACAAATCCTGTACGCTCTTCTTTTACCTTTAAAATTTGTATTCAAACATATTTCATTCCCCTCCAACCTTTTACCATCTACTCCAAACCACTGTCTCTCTCACTTAGACTATTGCTAGGCCTTATGTGATCTCTAGATTCTGTTTTGCCTACCTCATTTCCTGCCCTGGTTTATTCTCCCCAAGGCAGTCAGAAAGATCATCTTAAGAGATAAATTATATTATGGTCACTCCTCTACTCAACTGATATAATGATTTCCCATCATTTGGAATAAAAAGCCAAGGTCTTCACCATGGCCTGCAAAGCCTTTCTGAATGTGGTCCATTACACACTATTCTACCTTATTTATTACTTTGGCTCTAGGACACTGTAAATATGAAATCTCCTACCTCTTTGTTTCCTGTAATTCTAGGAAAAACGTTCAGATGATTGTCAGGCTAGCAAAGCCAGAGATAGAATAGTGTTATTATGGAACGTATGGAATTATTTTGTTCTCTGCTCATATTTAAATATCTTCATAACCAAGAAGAAAATGTTACTGAGACTTAGATCCTTTCTCTGGGCTTTGTGGAATAAAGCACAGTGACCCAGTAGGGTCAGTTCTGGGCCAGAGTTTTGGAGGGTATTAAAGCATGACAATAACTAGGTTTAATAATAGCCTTTGCACTAGACCTTGGGGGATTTCTGGCAGTCTCAATCACTCCAGTTCTTTTTTTTTATTTTTGCCCTGTATTATCTTTAGTTGCCCTTGAATGCACAGAGACTTTCAGCTGGAAAATTTTTATTTCCTATTTGAAACTTGCCACAAAAAATGTCCACCTCTCCCACTACACACACACACACACACACACACACACACACACACACACACACCACATATATTCTGTAGGTGGTATAGACTCTTTCATCTCGTTTGATTCTACTTGCTTAATTATTGTTTTCTCCTCTTAATTGCTCACGGTAATCTAACTCTACTGTGCTTGCTAATGAGCACAGCTTAGACGTTTCACATATAAAGAGCTACAAGAGTCATTGTCTCATTATTGTCACTAAATGTTCCCATATATATTCTCACTTGCCATCTATGAAAGCAAAAATAATAAAAACCATAAAACTCTATGGCAATCTAAGGAAGTGTAATGTTCATAAATAGAAACTTGTGGCTTTAGCTTATACTTATAAAATGCTAGCTTTGAAAGGACCTGGAGAGATCATTTAGTTAGACCCTTTGTTTTAAATATGAGGAAACTGAGGTTCAGAGATATGGCATGCCTTTTCTGGGGTCACACGGTCACAAACCCAGCCAGCTCCTGGTCCTGCAACATTCCCACTGTGGAGCCTTTGTCCTTAAGAACACAGTTCTTCTCCTGCTACATAAGTTGAGTTTCCACAAACAAACGGACCAGCATGTCCCCTGGGGTGTTATTCATAACAATGAAAAATTGAAAATAATCTAGATAGCCAACATTTAGAAAATCAATAAATAAGTGGTAATATACTTAGGTAATATTATCTAAATGCTCTATAATTATATATTGCATATTATAATATGTAATATTATATAAATGTAAGAATAATTTTTAGAGGTACCTAACTGGTTCAGTCGGTAGAGCATGGAACTCTTGATCTCCAGGTTGCGAGTTTGAGCCCCATGTTGGGTGTAGAGATTGCTTAAAAATAAAATCTTAAAAGAAATTGTTTTTAGAAAATATCTGATGGCCTTTTGAGTCTTCACAATATAGTGTTGAATGAAAACATGTCAAGTTATCCAACTGAATACAGTGTGGTAGCAATTTTGTTTCATGTATGTGGTAATAGTAGAACACATCAAAGAGTGCTTCTTTGAGATGATAGGACTTACAAATTACTTTTGTTCCCTTTTAAAGAACTTTTCTGTTTTACAGATTTTTCTATAATTTGCATGTCTTAATTAAATTTATAATTAGAACAAAATTGCAGTTTTTTAAGAGAAAAATATATGATCAAGACTTAATAACTTGAAAGAGATTTTTCTCAGGCTGCTGTGGCAATTGCAGGGGATTATGAAGAAATTCATAGAACTGAGAGCTGTTTGCACAACTGGTGTTGAATTATTAAGTGGCAAAACTTAGACTAAGTAAAGAAGACAAGTCAGCACCTGATGCTCTTATATTTCTTCCAGTTTCTTCTTTCTTCAAACAATATTTGCTGAGGGTCAAAGACCATTGCTATGAGCAAGCATTGTTGTGTATGTTGGCAACGACTAATGAGGTGGAATGTAGCTATGTTTTTTATGTATGTGTGTGTATATAAGTGGTTTGCAGGGACAGGTTAACTGGGATTCCAAATGAATTGTGCCCCCCCACCCAAATATTCCACTGACTAGAAATAAGATGGTTGAAATTAAACCAACCTCATATTCTTTTATATAAAATAAAAAGGAAAATATTTGTTGACACACAATGCTTGAGTGGATATAGTGAAAATGCCATAGGATAGGAAACAGTACTATCAACTTGCAGTTCAATTGGTAATAAGTTTCAAATGCTGTAACTTATTTAGCCTTTATTCCAATAATCTTACTGTCTCTGGAATTTGCACAAAAAGTAAAATGTAAAAAGAAGAAATAGCTATCTGCCTCAAGATATTCATTTCCAGGTTATTTCAAACAGCATAAAATTGGGATCAACAAAAAAAATCACAAAGGAAGAGGATTTATAATAAAATTATAGCATATTGGAATGATATTCTGAAGAAAAGCAAGACCAAAAAATACCTGTGATAGACTATTCAGAAGTCAAAACATAAAAAATGTATATTTTTTGTTATTTTGAACATAATCATATAAAATATATGCAGAAAGAAGAAACTACTCTCTATTTTGTTAGAATGATAAGGTGTGGATTACTTTCCCTATTTTCCAAATATTTTTAATATTAAAATAAAAACAACTATTACTCCATCTTGCTTTTTTTTGGTGTCACCTCCCACCAGGCTTGATTGTTTATAGTTGTCATGTATCGTGTCTATGTAATGCAATGATGGGAGGGCAGTTCTCTGGAGTCAAACCATTACATACAAGGCTGGTTCGACCAGTCCTCTAATGGTGTGATGTTGGGTGGCTAACTTAAGCTTCTGTTTTCTCATCTTTTAAATATGAGATCATGAAAGTTTCTGAGCTTTGGAAACAATGTTTTAATTGTTCACCTCTCCCAGGGTGAATTAGACGGTTTCTGCCATAAAGCTTTGTGGAAAATCATATTGTACTCTAAGCTACGGGCAAGGCCAAAATAAGAGGTGCAGGCAAAGCTTTGAGTTGAGGCAAAATTCTAGTCAACAAGTCAGAGAGGCAGGTCCAAAGGCTTTACACTCCAGAAAAAGGACTATATTCTGCTGGAGAGTAGCAGAGTGGACACTTAAGGAACTATAAGTTGAAAGAGAGAAAGAGGGTGGTCCTGGGGCAAGGACCTAATTTCTTTTTTTGCCTGTACCCTTATTTATCTATCTGTCTGTTCATCTGTCTATCCATCTATCTGCAACTCCAAACCTATCCTAAGTAGAAAGAATGATGTAACAAATCCTTATATATCCATTACCAAACTGCAACAAAATGAATGTTTCATTTATTATCCCACCCAAATCCCCTCCCTGGATAATGCTGAAGTAATAGTGTTATTACTACATCTGTAGATACTTTGGTATGTAACTTTAAAAGATACAGAGTCTTTTATTTAATATGACCAAAATGAGATGATCAGACCTAAAAAGTTAGTGATGGATGTTAAAGGTGCAGTTTGAGGACTTGTCCCACAGAGAAGTGAGTGGGAGGGTCTGATACACCTGAGCAGTCAAGGGGGCACCCCTGGGATCCCAAGCCCATGCATCTGACATCCTTCCTTCCGCCAGCAGAACAGGCAGCTGTGAGAACCTCTTGGGTCACTATCCACCAAGTGGGAAGTTGGCAGATTTAGTACAGAGCTTTGCACTATATAGGTACTAAAGACCAAAGTCAGGACTCGAACTCTGGAGGAGTCCTTCAAATAGACCCAAAACAGATAGACCCAAAACTAAGAGGATGCTGTAGGGAATGGTTTTCAAGTAGAGTTCACAGAGTCGAGGGATCACTCAAGAGAGAGGAAGAGGTAGAGGGGAGAATGAAAAGACTATATACTCCCCACAAGTCAACCAGTGGATCCTCTTTTTAAACCTCTGCTTCATCTACTGAGCTTCTAGAACAATACCATACAAAGAAACTGTTCTATGTCTAAATAAGCTCTCTGCTGAAGAGGCCCCTTTGCTGGTCAGGAAGACATCTGTGCGGAGCTTTGCGGAGGTAGGAGAGCACAGAGTGGGGAGCCCAAAACACCCATCTCCTTCTGACCTCAGATCAGCCACTTATGTTCAGATGCATCATTTGCAAAGTGAAGACAGCATTGGTCTTTGCATGAATTAAATGAAATTTGGTATGGCACAACACTTAACACATGCTGGGCATTGAATACATTTCAGTTGATATAATCTAAATATATTTGCCAAACTGAAGGACCAACATATTGAGAAACTGACAAGATACTACTTTTCAGGAACTTTGGAAAAGCGTATTTGTCATACTTCTGCATATTGGTGTATGTTAATTCACATAAATCACTCTGTGTTCTCCCAGTGACCTAATTCTAGGCCCATGGAGTAAGCTAGCCTCTGGCAAACAAATTCCAGGCCAGGATTTACAGTCACTGCACGAGGTGGGACAAAGGCATTCTTCAGTAAAGGGGAGACTAAGGAATTATTACTCTGAGCATGATATAGCCGGAGATAAGAAGACCAACTGAAAAGGGTCCCAGATCCCAGGCACATTTAGTGGCCCTGAGACTGGATTCTTCCCAAATGTATACATCTTTCTTTTATTGTTCTCTCTGGAGAAAATGAGACTCAGAAACATTTTGAAGGGTGATTCATAGTGACTCCATCTGCATAAAATCAGGGCTCAGAGTGCTAGTCTCACAGGGGAACCATTATGTGATGTGACATTATTTCTGTGATCCACCACTGCATATCAAAAAGGAAAGATGAGTACTGAGAGGGCCCTATCTAGGGGGCTAGAGGGGCGTTAGTGAGCAGAAAGGGAAAGGATGAGGACGGCCTGTCAGGGCAGCATTGAGGAGTCAGCAGGCTGTTTGCAGACCGAGGTCCTGGAAAGTGAATTTTCTTTTGCTGAAACAGAGCTGAGATGAGCTAGGACAACCAATACCCTTTAATGTGTCTGAGTATCTTTCCCCTTTTAGCTGTCCCTGGCAGAGGCATCCCACCTGGCAGCAGGGATGGGGTTTTCTGGATTTCTAGCCAACCTTCTTCCTCCCTAGGAACGCCATCCTCTGCTCCCTGAGGGTAACAGGCTGTGACTTCTAACTGATGAAATCGCCTTTACTTTTCCAGCTCATCGTGACAAAATCTGGTTCTTGACACAGAACCCAATGCTGTCCATCATCAGTTATAAGAACAGGAATGAACTGTTTGCTTGGCACTTGTCAGCCCGGAACTGCGACTGAGTGAATTTCTGTAATCCTCTGTTGTCATGGAGATGCGGAAATAGGAGCCTCCAAATTGGGTGTACAGAAGCAAAACCCCAAAGATGGCGCAGTATTAACTGACGGTTTCCTCTGGCTCCTCTGACATTAAAATTCAAGTTCAAGAACGCTCCTGCTCCACATAAATCCCTTACCACTGTGCTCACCGGCTCGAACATGCTAATCCCCAAACTATCATAAATCCTTTTTCCTCTTTCCTTCCACTCTGACTTTCATTTCCTCCAAACACATTCTTTTGCATTTGACTGCCTTTGGTAAAGGCTTTTTTTTTTTTTTTAATGGGGATGCCAATTCCCTGAGAACTGCAGCTCCCTGATATTAAGGAGCCCCTGATTTTTCCTAAATTTTCTTAAACGAGATGAAACAGGAATTCCAAGCTCCTGCACAGAAGTCTTCTCTTTGGACAACTGAGATAGTGAATGTAAAAATATATTCCTGGGAGCACATGTGGATAGGAGAACTCTGTCTTGGAAAAACAGGGTACCATTTATTACCTCTTTTGTTTCCAAGGGACACCAGGAGAAAAGTAGCAACAACTCCTGAGTGCTCTGGTTGAGATTGGACCGGGGAACTGAAAGATAGTACAAAGACAAACCCTAAAGTCTAAATAAAGCCAGAAATGCCCACAGGAGATGATCCGGGGGAAATGATCTTAGGTGAAGTTGGGGAGGTGCCCATGTTCATCACAGGTAGATAAACTGACAAGTGGAAAGACAGTTATAGAAAACAGTTTCTCTGATTCTTAATTTCAAACCCAACTGCATTTAAATGCAGTTTTTCTCTTGTCAGCTATAGAGGGTCACAGGGCAAACTTGAAAGCCAGGGGCACAGGCTGGTGGGTTCACTGTGACACTCCCACCCCTCGCTCTCTGTGTTTCTGCTTCAGTGGCACTGCGCCTGGTGCTGTAAGTTACATAAGAAGAAAATGTACTGGCCCTCAAAGGAGCTTGCAATTTAATGAAACAGTACAGACAATCAATGTCCTGGGAGGGTGGAAAGAGAGCGGGGAAATGCTGAGGATACTTTGCATTGCTGTTCACTGCATCCACACTCGTCTTGGCTCTTGGGTTTAGTCTCTGCCCTGAAGTCTGCCCTCCCTTGGGAGGGATTCTTTGTCTATAAGGACCCCCAGTCTCTGGAAGTTTCAGGCGATCTTCAGCAACCACCCTAGGGCACTCCCTATTCTCTCCTTACCCACCAGCACGGCTCCATCTGTGAGTTGTGACTCCAACATCCCATCTTCACACTGACCTCCTCCTTCTAGCCCTTTCATTTTTTTTTTTACTACTGATACCTTCCTTCTCCCATTTCATCACTTCATGTGCTCCCTAGACAAGCCCTGCTCTCTCAGTCATCAGCTGCCCCTTGGCTTCAGTTCCTTCCCTAGCAACCCAGAGCCCATGTTCACCACTGTGATTTCCTCTCTCCAACTCCCAAGACTCTCCTGTCCTCCCATCACACCTGACCTGAAGAACCCCAACCTTAAGGCAACCCAGACATTTGACATTGTCAGCCCTATGCCCTGGTCCCTGCATTCCACTGGAAAAATCTTGCCCCATGCACTCTGGGGCTACCACAGTTGGTTCTCAATGAGCCGAGCAAGACTTGCCCTCTTCCTCCATCAGCTCCCCTCTCTGCCCACCCAGCACTTCTCATTAAAGTTATTTATGTGCCCAAATGCTCCAGCCCAAGTCCTTCCCCTCTTCATTTCTAGCAGATAATTTTTCTTCCCATTTTACTGAGAAAATGTAGATCGCTAGACAAGGACTTTCCAGGTAGGAAAGACTCCCTTCCAGGGAGTCTTACAAATTTGTCCCCATCGGCAGTGTCTCTGACTCGCTCTCCTGGCCCAGTCACATAGGTGTGCTCTTCTGCCTCTTGAATTAATCTTCTCATCGGTGTCACTTCCTTGAAGAGAAGATCTCGTTCAGTTAACCAGTCCTGTGCTGTTTGCTGACGTTGCAACCTTCATCCTCTCTGAAGACTCTTTCTTTAAAGCCTCATAGTCTCATCTCTTCCATCTCTTAGAAAAACCAAAGGACCTCAATCCCAAGGCCCCCTCCAGCTACCATCCATTCTTGAGTGTGTTTCTTTTCAACATACTGCAAACCACTCTTCTGAAATTGCTCCCTTTAAATTTATCGATTGTTTCCATCTTTTATTTTGCTAAGTGCATTATCCATTTTCTCTCCTTTTCTTGTTGGGCATTTAACACTCTCGCCTTGCATTTAACACTAATGATTGTTCCCTCCATTTGAACCTCCTGTATTCCTTCCTGTGGCTTCTTAGATGTCTCTCCTTTCTCCTTTTCTTGTTACCTCTCTGTGAACTTGTTGAAAGTACTCTTCAAGTGTTCCTCTTTCTCGGAGGCTCCTGGGTGGCTCAGTCATTAAGCGTCTGCCTTCAGCTCAGGTCATGATCCCAGTTGAGTCCCAGAGTCCCACATCGAGCTCCCTGCTCCACGGGAAGCCTGCTTCTCCCTCTCCCCCTCCCCCTGCTTGTGTTCCCTCTCTTTAAAAAAAAGAGAGTTCCTCTTTCTCTGTTTATCTTTGTCTACCTTGTCTTTCAATTTTTCCTTTGGCCTTTTCCTTTTCTTACTCTACATACTCTCAGGGTGACCTTGATATTGATATTTACATTCTGATTCCCCTGAGTCCTTACCTCTGCTCTGATCACTTGTCTGTGATCAAGACCTATGACCTATTTTGTCCTGTCTCCTGAATGCCTATGTAAAACTCCCCTGATTCGTAGACCTCAGATTTGTTTGAGGGAAGTGAAAAGAGGTCTCTTAATTGTTGGGTCATTAATGACTTGAGTTCATATTGCTTTGTGATTTTTTTATTAGCCATGCCCGTTTGATATACTTTGCCATTGGTTAGTGGATCTCATTTTAATTCCACCTTTTTTTACACTCATGTCCAAGAAAGCAATGAAACACCTCAAACTTGCCTCAGAACATGTCTCAACTCTTCTGGAATACTGATCTCACACCATACGCTATGATCAACAGATTGGCGGTGTTCACTGCTTTTTCCTACCGGTGATAAGGGGAACAGATGTGGGCTTGGCAAAGCCCCCCAGATTAGCTAAGAGAAATCATCATCAAACATGCCGTGTCTGAGCCCAAAGAGGAGAGCAGTTCTATAGGACTGTGGATAGAGAGGAAACCCAGTATATCAGACCCCGACAAGTACTCCATTTCTCACAGAGAGTATCCTAGGATCCTCTGGGAGTTTTGACTTCTACGGTCTCTGTCTGCCCATCGAAGGTGCCAGACAGAGGAAAACAGGCCTGGTATGTAGTTCTAACAACAGTGGCAGCATGCCCCCTGACTTTGTGAAGAGAAAATGAGTTCATGCTGTAGGAAAAAAAAAAATGTGAAAAATTAATTTTGTTGCTCAGTTTTTAGTTCTCAAGTATGAATAAAAAAAATGAAGGTGATTTTCTAAAACCTCCTACTGGAATATTAATTTCAGTCATGAAAAATAGCTCTGAAATGGAGACACTATTTTAGGTGGAGTGGTTTTTTTCCACTGATTTTTTTTTTTTATTTCAAGCTTATGGAGAGTTGACTAGAATAGTTGGGTGAACACCTGGATATTCTTCACCTGCTTTCATCGATTTTTAACATATGATGGCAGACAGGGTGGTTGATGTCTTTTGACAATATTGGCAGTTCCATGTTCATTTATGATTTAAACAATTTAAAAACAATGTTTATTTGGAATGAACCCACAGGGGCCGGACTCCAGACACTCCTCTGTGCCCAGAGACACATTGGTGACAAGACACACAAAATCTCCATCCTTATGGAGCTTAGGTTCATCTTGTAGGGAAGATAGACAGAAAATAAATAAATGCAGCATGAATGCAATGTAATTTGAGGTAGTAATAACTTAACTGATTGGGTTTTAAATGCCTTTAAGTCCATTGGCTAACCTATGAAATCTGATCATGTTATTCAAAATGTCTGTGACTCTCTTTTAGAACCCAAGAGGGTCAGAAGCCCACACGGGGCCAGTAAACATGGGGTCTGCCAGAGCAGCAGGCCCGGTTGACATGTCCTTTGAGAAGTTTGAGAAGGGCAGACTAAGGGCCAGGCTGGTAGAGGAGGGACATTAGGGAGACTCTACCCAGTATGGATGAGGACCCCACCTCCACCCTGGGTGCTCTGGAAATACAGCCAGGGTGGCAGTGAAGAGGAAGTGATGTGGAAGGATGAAGGCTGGGGATCGGGAGACACAGCCCAAGACCCCTGAGAAAGTGCAAGAGACTGGGAACTAGAGCTAGGAGAGGAAGTCAGCTTTTAATGGCTAATGAAAGGAGAGGAAGGGGAACCACCTGGGAGTGGCCGGTAGCTTCCCTGACTTGGGGATAAAAGCTTTGAGAGTTTCCAACCATCTTCTTCACAAACCAGGAGGTGAGGAAGTCAGCTGAGGTTCCGAACAGAGGAGAAAGCTTGGAATGTTCACTGTAAAGAATTTGAGAGTGAGGTGACAGGGATTTCTGCTGATGCTCAGAAAACCTTTTTTGATTGAATCTGTGTGTGTCATTTTAGAAGCTCCCACCCGCATTTTGACAGATAAGGATCAAAAATACAAAACCCCACTCCCACCTCCCTCCAGCCTCCATCAGAAGTTGCAGCGAAGTGAGGCCTGTTCTTGTTTGAAATATACAAGGATAACTTTGCAGCCCTGGCGTGCCTTTCAGACTGCTGGGTCCCCTAGCAAGGGGGCGGACAGGGTTAGGTATCTGGGTTCACCAGGCGACAGGTCAATGCCAGCCCCTAAAGTGGGTAGGGAATGAACAAGGATTCCTGAGTGGGGCAGGGACTGCCTCCTGTTTCCAAGTAGAATGGTGGGGTCCCTGGAGTTTTCTGCCCTGAAGCAGTGAAATTTGTAACTTATTAGAAAGGGAAAGACCTGAATGAATATTGAGTACAGTCCCTGCAAATGCTTAATTAGAATGAGTTTTTTAAAAGAACTTACTGTAGCTGGCTGAGTCAAATATATGAGAAAGGTCTTATTTATTTCCCCTTCCAGTCCCAGGTAGCTCATTAAGAAGAAAATGAAGTGTTCTAAATTTTAATAGCCCTTCTTTCAGCAAAGCTCTGTAGATTGATCGTTAAAGACATTTCCGTTTAATTTATAGCAAAGCCTTTCCTTTTAACTCATGTGTAAGGGACTGAGGACGGGGGGTGATGGGCTGGTGGTAACGGATGCGTGGATGAGAAAAGGAAAAAAGGGAACTGGCTTTTTCAGTGATCTACAACTGCCAGACATTCTCTATCTCATTTCCCCTTGCACCTGCTACAGACGATAGCAGACTCTTCCCTAGCACTCTCCTGGGTCTCCTGGAAATGACCTGCTTCACAAGAGGGTCAGACAGTTTCATAAGTTACTTGAAAATCCAGAGATCATAAGAGAAGGATCTTCCTATCCCCAAAGCCAATTTTTTTTGAACTAACTCTGTCACATGGAATCCCAGAGTTGAAAATTTGGTCTTAAGAAAAACAGTATATGTATGATCTTCTGGCTCAGATTGATGGGAAATTCTCTCAGTCAATAAAGACACATGGCGGGCGGGGAGCTGTGCGGCTCAGTCATTTAAGTGTCCAACTCAGTTTTGGCTCAGGTCTTGAGCTCGGCTCATGGGATCGAGCCCCACGTGGGGTTGCACACTCAGTGGGGAGTCAGTTTCTCTCTCTCTCTCTCCACCTCCCTGCAACCTCCTCCCATTTATGCTCTCTCTCACAAAGAAATAAATCTTAAAAAATAAAATAAAATAAAGATACATGGGGTGTCTGCTATGCCCCGAGCATCCTGCCGGGTTAGTTGGTGTTGGGGTTGAGTAAGATATGTTCCCAACTACAGGAGCCCAGAGAGTCCCAAATATACCTGTCATCCCCTTAGTGGAGCCCATGCTATGTTATGAAGGGACGAGAAGAAGAATGTGAATCCCTGCCTTCGAAAGAGAAGATGTTCAGGCGGAGTGGTCCAAGAATAACCCAACACCTTACATGAGGGGGAGGAGAGAGGGGGAGAAGAAGGATGACAAGGAGGAGGAGATGGTGAGACAGAAGTCACTAAGAAAAGAACATTTCCTGAGCTGAACGAGTATAGGAGTTTTCACTTTGAGAGGATTCACTGAGAACCAAATAGTTTTAATGAAAAAAAAAAAAACCCACATTGACTCTCATCCTGGTAAAACGACAGGACTTCAACAAGGGGGAAATAGTTTGAAAACTCTCAGCAGGATGAAAAGCAAGAAACTTACATAAAAACAAGACTAAAATTGCCACCAAAAACTTCCTTCAGTGTTCTGAAAGTTATTTTGAGTTTAGGATTATATCTCCAGGTCAGTGATCAAAGAAAAGATATCCAAGTGATCAGTAAACATATGAATAGGTCCTCAACATCTTTACTCAGTGCAAACCAAAGCCACAATGAGATGCCCACAGGGATAACTGAAAGTAGGAGCTGCCGCTAACAAGTCAGAGAAGTGGGTTGACTGCGACTCTTATCCTTTGCCGGTGGAACATGAATGGTTCAACCATGCTGGAAAACTGTTTGACAGTATCTACTCTCTTTCTGAGAGATGTCCACAAAAAGACATGCGCATGAATGTTCATAGCAGACTCATTTGTAGAGCCAAACCCTGGAGCGATCCAAATGTCCACCTACAGGAAAATGGATACACTCCTTACCACCAAGCAATTTTAAAAGCACAAACTACTGGTACACACAACAACATGGAATGATCTCATAGTTAATACCCTGAATGGAAGAAGACAAATATGGAGAATATGGAGTAGAAACTAATCAATTTATGTGACTTCAGAAAAGGCAAAACAAATTTATGGCAAGAGAAACCACAATAGTTTTCTGAATTGATGAGTCAATCTCATTGACCCAGCTGGGAACTTTCTGGGTAGTGGAAATGTTCTATATCTTTTTTTTAAAAAGATTTTATTTATTTATTTGACACAGAGAGAGACAGAGAGATCATAGGTAGCCAGAGAGGCAGGCAGAGAGAGAGGGGGAAGCAGACTCCCTGCTGAGCAGATAGCCCAAGGTGGGGCTCGATCCCAGGACCCTGAGATCATGACCTGAGCCGAAGGCAGAGGCTTAACCCACTGAGCCACCCAGGCGCTGTAGGAAATGTTCTATATCTTAATATGGGTGGTGGTCTCATAAAAAAATTCATCCTACTATATGCATTTAAGATATGTTTTCCTTACTATGTACAAATTATACCATAACAACCCTCCAAAAAATTAAAGCAAAAAGAAATTGTCAACAAATGGGAACAAAAAATAGATATTTGGGGTATGCAAGAATAAAGATAAAGTCACACATTTTTACAAACTATTACAAACAAAATTATTCATGGACACACACCAGCAAAGTAGAAAATGAAGAAAAGATGGAGAAGAGAAAGGAAAATATGCAGCAGTCACTGAATGGATATGCATCAAAGAAAACCATTTTAACTTGATGCTTGGATGATTCTTCTTTAAGAGGCAAGACTGTTGGCAAAAAAAAATTCTATTTCCTTTCCTAGACATCCAATAACACTTCCATTTACACAGTGATTTTTTAAGGTATAATATTGTAGATCTATCTCTATAATTTCAATGTTTAAAATCAACTTAAAGATGAAGTATGAATGACATATTTAGTTGCAATATTGAATGTAAAGTTTTCAAGCCTGGAGGATGTAAAATTGATATAACTAACTGAAACCAGGAGTAGGGGAGTGTACTGATTTCTTATTCCTAAGCCTAGAAATCTATAGATAGAATCTTGGGAGATGAATCAAGATATTGGGGATTATGCAAATTATTTAAAGTCATACAGGTGATTAAATATTATGAAGAATAAAAGTAATGCTGTAACAAAATTTGGGAAAGAGAGGAGATGATGAGAAGTTATATAAGGCCAAATCCCTTATTTTTCAAAGCGTATTGTCTACCAATACTCTCTTTTCTCAATCTGAGGACAATCTGCTTGGAAAGATAAGAAACAGAACTATAAGAAATGATCGTAAGAGCTTTAGAAAATGAGGCAAGAGAGAAAAAAAGACAGTCAACTTCCCAGGAATGAGTCCAGAGACGGAATTATAAGGACAGAGATATTTACATTTTTGTTTATGCCTTCCCATATGTTTAATTATGTTGAGCATATTTAGGTTATTTTGGGAAGGAAGGGAAGGGAGGGAGGAGGGAGGAAGGAAGGAAAGAAAGAGGGAGGGAGGGAAGGAGGGAGAAGAGAGAGGAGAAAGGGATGGTGATGAAGAAAGGGAGACCGACCACACCTTTTCTGTCTGAGGAGCTCTGAGCCCTGAGATGGCAGAGATGGTCAACTGAGCTGGAAACTAGGGTTTCTTAGAAATGCATTGAAATTATCATAATAACGTACATATTCTTCTGCCTATAATGATCCATGATGGAGAGAAAAGAAGAAATTCAGGCTCAGGAGGTTTGAAAATTGAGATAGCAGAAGAGACCAACTTTCCAGTTGGGACGGTAGAGAACTCTGCCTCACCTCTGGGGAACAGTTTTCTGTAGATGAGGTGAGTCTCTAAGGTCCTCTTCAGTTCAGACAATACTTTCAGAGATTAGACACAGTCTGAGAAAATAGAGTCCCTCAACAAGCCCCCCACCCCATATTCATTCTACGGAGACTTACAGAGCCCGACTCTGGCCAGCACTGTACAGCCTTGGAATAGACAATGAGAAACCCCCCCACTGCAGCGCCTACCCTCCTGGGGTGTGCATGAACCAGGGCAATCTTAGTGAGGATGGAAACAAGACCCAAGGGGCTTAAGCACAAGGAGGAAGTCATAACACGTGAGCATGGGAGCCAGATAGGACCTGGTTTCAAAGCCTGGTTTAGCCACTTACTAGTTAGCTGGCCTCAGTTTCCCATCTGTAAAACGGGCACAGGAGCTGTAAAGAGCTGAGAACAAGGCCAGCCAGGCTCACAGTGAGTGCTTCAAAAGGGTCAAGATATACGTGGGAGGCTACTCAGGACATGAGGTGGGACCATGAAGGAGCCCCGCTCAAAATCAAGTGCTATCAGCCAAGCCTTGGGGATCCACAGGAAATAGCTGAATCAGGTCTGAAAGTCTCCATGGCGAGGTGCAACACCCAGTCTTGCTTTTAGATAAGTCAACTGGAGCCAGAAACTTTTCCGAGGCAGACTGGCCAGGACTGTAAAAGGGTATGGGGGGAGCTCTGCTGCCCTGGGCCCTCATCCTCTTCTGCCTCACCAATGTGCACTCCACTGGGGATCCTTTCTCAACACCCCACTGTCCCCGCCTGTTTCCAGGCCACAGAGACTGTGCCCCTTCAGGCTGACCTCTGCGTTCCCCCACTGCTGCAGGCCAGGCCAGGTAGACAACCGAGGGGCTCAGAAGCAGAGGACGGGGAAGTGTTGCGGTGACATGGGGTTGCTCTGGAGAGCTGGCCCCAGATCGCCATGCAGCGAAGGCCAGCTTTTGTCAAGGTCATCATGGTAACTATGCCTGCCCTGCTCAGGAGCCCATAGTCCTTCCTATTAAATGGGGATTGCCTGGGAAAGATTCACCTCTCCCTATAACACTGTTAGTGTCTTTCCCCTTCTATTCAACAGCCTCAGTCCAGGTCTGAGTCCTGACAGCCCGGTGCCCGGGCTCTCCCGGGAGCAGGCAGCCCCAGGCAGCCTTAGAAATATGGGGCTGGCCTCCAAGGCCCAGGTCTGCACCTTTGCTTCGCTTGACTCTACATGACTGCGGCCTCCTTGGCACCATGCCAGTCCTCTTCTTCAGAGCCCTGTGCTCTCCTCCCTTTCCATGGTGGAGCCCAGGAACTGGCAGATCCCTCCCCACCCCTCCCCTCCCTGAGCTGAGCTGAGTGTGGTCTCTTCTCAGGCTTTTCTCTAGCGCCATCTTCTGCCAGGGTAAGGGTACTACCAGGACAATAACCGGAGGTGTCCCTTGAGATTTTTATTATCTCCTTCCTTTCACCAAACTCTTCAAGGAGGCCCAAGCAACATCTTCATTCAAGAAGCATCTCCTTCAGATTTCTCTACATATCCTCCAGTGCCAGGAGGGATTTTCCCCTTCTGGGAGGCAGGCTGTCCTCTGACACCGTTCCCTGCTTTCCCCATATACCACATCTCATGGCAACACTCCATGCTGACATGGCCAATGGCCAATGCTTGTTCATCCCACATAAATAGAAGCTTTTCATTTAGAACTCTTCTGCATCAGTGAAGTCTGGCTTTCTAGACTAAGGGTTTTTTTTTTTCCGAAGAATCTCTAATTAGAGTCTCAAAATGCAGACGGAGTTTTTTCTTCAAGGTGGTATCTACCATCTTCCCCCCGCGCTGCCAATGAACTTCATTGATCCAATATGTGAAAAGCCACAGAAAAATAACCCATGGGGTATAAATAACACATCAGTTTAATACAGTAAAACTGCACACACTCTCTTCCCATTGCACAAACTACTTAAAAGCCAATTATTTAGTAGTTGAAATGAGAGTGCCATTTTCTCGACCTAGACCCAAGATGGCAGGTGAGCCCACTGAGGCATCGGTCTGTGGACTCCTGTCTCCTTTGTGAGGGGCTGAAGCAGGAT
Organism: Spilogale gracilis; assembly: GCA_004023965.1. NCBI lineage: Eukaryota > Metazoa > Chordata > Mammalia > Carnivora > Mephitidae > Spilogale > Spilogale gracilis. The sequence goes on from PITA01000252.1 coordinate 288,367, forward strand.
CGCCTTCGTCATGCAGTGGGTCCTCGTGTCCAGGGTTTGGCTTTGTGTGGTTTCAGTTCGCTGTGGTCAACCACGGTCCAGGACAGATGGTCCCCCTTCTATGCATGTTCAGGAGGTCATAATGCTCTCATTCACCTTGCTCAGTCTCAGTATGTAGGCATTTGATCATCTTACATCATCAAGGGAAGAAGGGTGAGTGCAGCACAAAAAGGTATTTAGGGAGAGGGAGACTTCATTCACTTAACATTTAGTATATTGTTACTGTTCTATTTTGTTATTAATTATTGTTGCTAATCTCTTAGTGTGTCTGATATATAAATTGAACTTTATCATAGGTGTGTACGTATAGGAAAAGCACATAGTGTACATGGGGTCTGGCTCTGTCCACGGTTTCAGGCAGCCACGGGGCTGCTGGGAACACCCCCGCTGAGAAAGAGAGGACTGCTGCACATCGGGCCTTTGTCATTGTCGTCGCTCTGAGATGCAGTGGCAAGCGTCGCCGTGACCCTGATGTTAAGTGGGACCAGCGCCACGGAAAGAAGGGCACCAGTGTCGGCCCCAAAAGGGAGGCTGCTGCAGCAGAACCGTTCTTTCTGGGAGGACCCGGATGCAGCATTTGTACAAGATGCTAGTGAACAGTAGTCATTCGGGGGGATAAGCCTGGAAGTGGGCTTAGCAGGGGAAGGGGAGCCCCAGAGCCTCTGCTCTCCTCTGGGAGCCCTGCTGCCATCTGAGGGTGGGGACTCCTCTAATGCACGGAGGCCACGAGGAAACAGCTCATCAGATTTCAGCCGCTGTGGACCGTGAGGCCCCAAGACGTGTAAGCACAGGCGGGTGACCCTCAGAAGACACAGAGACAGTCCGGCGGGCATCGGCCTGAGCCAGGACTGGGCCACTGGTCGGCTGAGGAGGGAGTCGCTCATGGGCAGGCTTCTCCCCTGCCACCAACAAGCCTTTCAAGGCAGGGAACTGAAACACTGACTAAGCCTTGAGAGACAGTGCTGAGGACCAGCGCGCCTGAACCATGGACGGCACTCCACGGTGGCCACGGCGCCCACGGCTCCCACGCCTTCCCTCGTGGGGCTCCTCAGGCAGGGCGGCAGGACCGGTGTCGCTAAGTCGAACATGGAAGACACAGAACTGTGGGTCTGACAGGATGAGGGGTTCACGTCCCCTGGGAGTGGGACAAGTAGGAGCCACACAGGGAATGCTGCTTGCCCAGGACTCTGGAGACTTAACTGAAGGGCTCACACCCAGGATCTGAGAAAAACCAGTGCCCCCCAAGTCAGCCTGGCCTGCCATTGCACCCCAGTCTGCATGTTGTATGCTCATTGATGGCATCAGACTCTGCTTGTGTGGCCCAGGCCCCCAGGCCCAGAGGGCGCCCTCACAAGTCCAGCCCATGCCCTGGGGGTAGAAGCTTCACTTGGAGCCTCTGAGCCTAATACGCCTTGGCCAGGCTGCATTCTTACTTTTCTCTCTCAGCACGGCTGACATGACCATGGGGGTCAGGGAGCTACATATGAACTTGAGTACTTGGCCAGTCCCATGACCTGGGGGCACGTCTTACTGACTTGTTTTTTGGGTCCCTCCCACAGGGAGTGAACCCCATCACACCGTTACTGCATCAATGTGGTTCCAATGGTCACTTGCGGTGGGGAAGTAGGCTGGTTGCCCAAAGCGATTTTTTAACTAACAGAAGTACAGGAAATAAAACCATTGAAAGCACAAGAAAGCAGCTTTGTTGGAGCGCCTGGGTGGCTCAGTGGGTTAAGCCTCTGCCTTCGGCTCAGGTCGTGATCTCAGGGTCCTGGGATCGAGGCCCACATCGGGCTCTCTGCTCAGCAGGGAGCCTGCTTCCTCCTCTCTCTCTCGGCCTGCCTCTCCGCCTACTTGTGATCTCTCTATCAAATAAATAAATAAAATCTTTAAAAAAAAGAAAAGAGAAGAAAAGAAAGCAGCTTTGCAAATTGAGAAAACAGAAGTCAAGATTTCATTGCTTTTGTACTAATGTAAAAGTTTTACTTATGATGGCTCATGAAAAATTAAACGGAAACCTTCAGGGCTTTGGCACAGCTCAACTGACCTGACATGGCAACCTGTATTCCGAGAGGGAAGCTTCTCTTCCCACATTCTAGCGACACTCTGCTTATAGACCATGGGCTCTAACAGTGTGGGGAGGTGGAAGAAGGGGGTTCCAAGGAATGCTTCACAACACCAGCTGGGTGTCCTAAAGTCAACTCAGTTCTGGCGCTATCTACCTGGGTACAGCATCGGATCTCATGGGTTGAGGGCTCCATGCCACAAGACTGCCTTCACTTCTGGTGTGCCCATGATAAGTCAAGGTTCTGACGGACCTGCTGTAAATCAGAGGGCCCACAACCCCCTCCTTGAGTTTGGTTTGTTTACAAGAGCTGCTAGAGTGGCACACAAAACTCAGAAACATTTCATTTGCGAGATTAAAAGGCTATAAACCGAGAATAGCATATGGAAGAGATGAATCGGGCAAGGTATAGGAAAAACCATGCCCTATTTGAGCATAGCACTGCCTCCAAATTTCCAAGGGTTTATCAACCCGGAAGCTCTCCAAACCCTATCCCTTTGGGGGTTTATGGAAGGTTTATTAGATAGGCATGATTGATTAAGTCATTGTCCATTAGTGATTGATTCAACCTCCAGTCCCTCTCCCCTCCCAGAGATCCGGGGGAGGGACTGAAAGTTGCAACCTTCAAATCCCTAGCTCCTGTTCTTAGGTGCACTCCCAAAATGGCTTCATTAGCATAAAAAAGACATCTGCATACCTCTTTTAGGAAATTCCCAGGGTTTTAGGAGCTCTGTGTCTGAATCAGAAGAAAGACCCATTGTGTATATATATATATATATATATATTTTAAAGATTTTATTTACTTATTTGACAGAAACACAGCTAGAGAGGGAACACAAGCAGGGAGAGTGAGAGAGGGAGAAAATAGGCTTCCCTGAGCAGGGCTCCATCCAAGACTCCGGGATCATGATCTGAGCAGAAGGCAGATGCTTAACAACTGAGCCACCCAGGTGTCTCAGACCCAATGTATATTTCTTATTGGAAATCACAAGTTGACTGCTGCCTAGATCAGTGGATCTATCCCACAGAAGCTTCACATTCAAATATCTGGAATGAGTATGGCTCCAAACTGATGATTCTTCTGATGAAGGAACTTGACCCTTTTGGTCATGGTGCCGTACTCCTCAGAGCCTGGATGGTCCCCAGGATGTGTTTGTTCATGCATTCTAAGAACAAGCAGCTCAGAGGTAGGAAAACCAATCTGCCTCTAAACAAAGAATACAATTCAGGTGGAGCTGTCCCGGGTCATTGATGAATGTGGACCTTCTCTGTGGGTGCCTGTCTTGCTCCCTTCCTCTTTTCAAAAAACAGTTTCAAGAGTTTCTGTGAGGAGCCACCTGGGGGGAAGGGGTTTAGAAGATACATCTTTGCTCCAAGTGGTACCTTCCTTTTGCTGCAGAATGTTCAGCAGCAGACCCTGAAGAATATAAATTCTGAACACAAAATCTATTCCTGAACCATGGCTGGGTGTCCTCAAGTGGGCAAGATTTCTGGACACCATTAAGAATCTCACTCCTTCTGTATCCTCCCATGCAAACGCACCAAGAGTGGGTTATCTCGAAGGCCACAGGCTACTTCTCCAAAGAAGGAGTCTTTGGGACAAGGTTGTGGCATCTTTCACCTCCAGATAGGACTGGCATTGGGTTCATTTCATGGGGCAGCTCCAAATGGTTGGTAATGTCTGGATCCCTGAGGTCATGACGGCATCCCAGGATGGGGATAAATTAGTCTTGTCTTCAGTGGGCAGAGAAAGGAGGTATGTGAGACAGGGCTGCTATTGGGTTACTATCTGCTTTGGCTAGCTTTGGGTGTGTGACAGAGACCCAGAAGAACAGTGGCTTAAACAAGGAAGAAGTGTATTACTGGCTCTCCGAGAAGCCTGAGCTAGTGCTGCGGCTGCTCTGCAGAGCCCTGGGAGCCCAGTGGCTGTGTGTCCTGCCCCGCCTTCCCCAGGCTCACTGCCAGGTCCACTCCTCTGGGGCCCAGGGCAGGGATGCTCATGCAAAGCTGTGTGATGCCTTTGAAAGGAGCCTGTCTTGGGTGGCAGAATGCATCGCCCATGTAAAAATCTGAGGAAAGATGATAAACTGACTAGGCTTTATTTAATTAGAGATGAAGGGTTGCATAATAAGAATCAGAATCTTTTCTGGTGCCTCAGGAAGCAAAGTGATAAAAGGTGAAATAGCAACTGTAGATAAAATGCATTTTAATTCACTTTATGTTCACCCAACTGGGGCTAGAGATGGAAGGATCCAAATATGTAAGTGTGAAGTAAGGTTCAGTCAGCCAGAATCTTGGTCCCTAATCTGCTCCAGACTCTCATCAGAAAATGCTCTAATAGAGAGTACAAGAGGAGTCTCATAGACCTAGTTTTTAATCTGGTAGTTTGATTGCTGTCTGCTTGGGCAAATAGGAAAGACTTACTCTCTTTTACCTCACTGCAGATTTGCGGGAGCATTCAATGAAATGCAAGTGCCTGGTCTCACTTAACATAAAGCAAGTGTTCGACTGACATCCTCTGTTACCTCAACCAAGGAAACCCCTGGGCTCAATTTCCTTTATCCTCTGCATATTCAGCAGCCTGCTGGAAGGTTCCAGGGTCCTAAAAAAACAATCCAAAGAGCCCTCAGTAGATACTTTCTGACTCTAAGAAAAATTCACCTATGTTTAGTAGTTTGACAGTATATGTTACTTTAGTTTTGTCATTTAAAAACTTACAGATTCACAGGGAAGCACATGAAAAGATAGAAAAGATATCCAATGTTAAGGAAACATAAGTTAAAGCCATAGAGAGATATTACTACACACCCACCAGAAAAACTAAAATAAAAAATAGTGACAACACCAAATGCTGGCAAGGATGCAGAGAAACTGGATCACTTAGATATCACTAGGGAATGTAAAATGGCACTGCCATTTTGGAAAACAGTGTGGCAGTTTCTTTTAAAACTTAAAATGGATTGTTAGATGACTTAGCAACTGCACTCTTGGGTCTTTATCTCAGAGAAATGAAAACTTCGGTACTAAAGTTGTACAAAAATGTACAAAGATGTTTATAGCAGCATCATTCAAAATAGCCCCAAACTAGTAACTACCCAAGATGTCCTTCAACAGGGAATGTTTAATTATCAAACTAAACAGCCATGTCATGGAATACTTCATAGCAACAAAAGGCATGAATGATTGATAAACACAATAGCTTGGATGAATCTCAAGGGAATTGGCTGAATGAAAGCAGCCAATTCCAAATGTTGTTTATGGTGTGATTCATTTACATAAGGTTATTGAAACCACAAAACTACAGAGATGGAGAACAGATTTCTGGTGTCAGAAGTTAGAGATGGATAGGAAAGGAAATCATTATAAAGGGAGCCATGTGGCGATTGAATTGCCTCTGATCTTGGTTGTGGTGCTGATTACATTAAGCTATACATGTGATAGATTGCACAGGACTACACACATACACAGACACACAGACACACACACAATTGTATGTTTAACTGGAGAAATCCAAAACAATGCTATGGATTGTACAAATGTCAACTTCCTGATTTTTATGTTGTTGCACAGGATGTTAACTTTGGGGAAGACTGGAGAAAAGGTGCATGGAACTTCCTTGCACAATTCTTTGTAATTTTCTTTGAATCTATGATTCTTTTAAAAATAAAGAGCTAAAGGACTACTTTTTAAAAGATTTTATTTATTTGAGAGAGAGAGAACAGAGTGAGAGAGAAAGCACAAAAGATGTCTCATAGTGTCAGAGAGCAAGAAAGGGTTTTTAAAAAATGTACATCAAGGGTAGTAAGTCAGGGGACACAGAAGCCAATAAAGAGCTCTCAATGGCCAAACCTGGAACAGTTTGGACAACAAAATAAATAAAATAGTTTTGTATTATGACTCGAAGTATAAAATAAATACCTATGAGTTCATATTAATATAGATAAATGATTGAAAAATAAATAAATGGAGAGAAGAGACAAATCTCTCTTGTAGGACAATTCTAAATAATTTATGTAGATACTCTACCTTTAAGGAGTTAGAACATAATTCTTTCCTCAAGTATGGATTTTTCATAATGACTTCCTTCCAAAGGGTAGCATATGGAATGGGAGGAAAAGAGTAACTTTGCAGTAAAAAACTTTAACAAACACTCCCTCAGCCAGGTGATCAAGGCCAATATAAACAGTGATAAATCATGGATATGCCCTTGCAATGGTGTGATGAGAATGCCTCCTTCCTTTGTGGTCTTCATCCCCAATCTAATCATGAGACAAATCAGACAAATCCCAAAAGATGGACATCTTACAGAATATTGACCAATACTCCAAAAACATAAAGGTCATTGGAAGCAAGGAAAAAAATCTGAGAAGCTGTCACAGCCAAGAAGAGCCTAAGGAGACAAGCCAGTAGAATATGATGTGTAATTCTGGAATGGAAAAGGGTCATTATATAAGAACTAAGGGAATCTGAATGGATCATGAACTTCAGTTAATAATAATGGGTCCATATTGATCCATTAATTTTCACAGATGCTTCATACCAGTGTAAGATGTTAATAATAGGGAAAACCGTGGGTGGGGGATATGGGAGCTCTCTGTTCTGTCTTCTTAGTTTTTTTTGTAAATCTGAAACTGCTCTTTAAAAATAATTAAGTGTATTACCAAACAAAAGTTTTAAAAAAGTAAAGATTTGATATATAGTTTTTGAGCAACTACTATGAAGCAGGCATTTTCATAATGATTGTATGGTTGAAATCATCCCAATGGTGGAAATGTTAGCATTCATTTGTCGCTGAAAGAGACCCTGAAGCTCAATGAGGTCAGTTTTTTAAGATCCCCCTGTTGGGAAGTAGCTAATCTGGAATGTGGGCTCAGATCTTCTGACTTTCATCCCATGGCTTTTCCCACTATACCACCCAAAGATCTGAGGGAAAAGTGGTTATTCAATTACGGTGTTGGGACCAGTTACCAGAATGTTCTATGAACCAGAGCTCCCCATTCCTCAACCATGTGTAACTTTGTCTTTCCTGCAGGACTCAACACAATTCCCTCACCTTTGCATAAGCAAGCTCTAATTTTCATATCCATTCAGGCTGGTAGAAATTGTTTGTTCCATGTTAGAGCTGGAGAAGCAGACTCAGAGAGGCAAAGTAACCTGTTCAAGGTCACTCAGCTAATGGTAAATCAGAATTCGAATACAAAGTTTGCACTCTTCCCTGTAACCAGCCCCTTGAATAGCCCCATGGAGGAACTTCAGACGATCTCAGATGTACCCATGATTCCTTAGTCTTTTCTCTGAATGCTCTTTATTTTGCAGGGACAATTAGTGAGTAAGGACTCAGTGTCATCTAATGAGGAAAATCTTTGGAATATTTCTGTGAAAGGGATGAGGAGAGAGAGAGTTGGTCACTGCCATTATAGCAGCATTACAGAATCGCTCTTCTAAATCCACACCATAAACCACACACGCAAAATATCGCCCAGCAACCCCACTGTCCCCATGCCTGCTCTGATGGCAGACATGAGTAATCAATCTGGAGCTCTTGCCAGCAGAGCCTGAACTCAGCCTGACCAGCACCCCAGGCAGCCACCTCTAATCCTCAGCGCCAGCCCTGAGATGAAAGCCCTCTCTCCCCAGCTAAAGGCACTGCCACACTTGTACACTTAGATTTTTTGACATTTGAAAAACAGGATGAGATGGTGCACGAACTACATCGGCAGCTAATGCTATAGTCACAACCCAAAACTATTTCTTCAACCTTTAATTAAGAGGTGTCATCTTAAACACATTCTTGATACAGTGTGCCTGTGCTCTGTGAAGGGGCGACTGCTGAATGTCTAGCCTGCAGTGTCTTGATACCCCGGAGCCTCCTCTGGGCAAAACCAGGAGACCCGTGGGACTCCAGTGGGTGTGGTCCAGCCACCCAGGGGAAGCATCATGAAGGTTTATCTTTGATAGAAGACTCTGGCAATTGTAAGAAGTGGTGCCTCCAGGATGAGGCTTTATGTTTTGTTCCAGATGGTGAGCGAGCACTTGTAATGTTAGTGACAACAGCAGAAAGCACTAGCCCACAGGCTCAGGCATAAGCTAGAAAATTGCTTTGTGATCCCTGCCCACTTGTGTACCAAACCAGGCCCATGGATTCCATGACAATGGGAAGTCTAGGGTGTTGATCACAGATCATACACATTATTCTAAAATATAAAACCAAATTACCCGAGACTGGTACTGATGGGAATTTGCCAACCCCAATGAAAGCTAAAAAGAAAATCATTAGTCTGTGTCATAGCTCTTCTAAGGAGCTCACAAACTGTGTGTTAGCTTAACTCATGTTTAGTAATATTTGTGTTTTCCTTTTTAGCCATGTTTCCTCCTTCGCTGGGTTGCCACAGCTCAGGGCTCAGAGCGACCACATGGCCCCAATGTGACATAAACAATGTGACATTTGAAGATGTAATGTCCTACCTTCTTTTCATTCCCAAAGATGTCACCACTGTTCTACCACAGGCCTATGTCCCTGGGAAGCAAAGAATGGGTAGTAATTCTCCTCCCCTGCTACATATGCATTTGCACACACATGTGCACACCACACACAAGTACTGGGACACTGAATTTTCTTGACCAACTCAAGAAAAGAAGCAGGTGGACAGAAATTGAACCCTGCCTTCCCCATGCCCTTCTGCGGGAAGATGGGGTTCACCTGGAACTGAGTTTCTCTGCAGACTGGGCAAGTCCTTCCGGTGCTTGTCAATGTTCCAAGAATGAGAGCATCTGAAATCACCTGTGCTGCTGGCCGTCCAGGGAAAGACACCAGAGGTGAGGAGACAGGGACATTGAGCCCTGTGCTCTGCGGTCCATCTGGGTTCCCGCCGTCTCCAGATTGGGCCCTGCAACAGGCTTTGTGTAGAGGACGCGCCCCCTCGGAATACACCTGGCTTCCATACTTTCTAAAGATCTGGTGCCATCAATCTGTCACCATCCAATGTGGGCCATCTATTAGTAGAGTTTTGAGGCCCACCTCAGAGAGCTCATGGTTTATGACCAGAGGCGGTTGCCATAGGTTGGGCACCAATTTTGGGTCCATCCACTCATTTACTCATTCGCTCAGTAAGTGTCTATTGAGCACCTACTATGTGCTAAGCACTGGAGCTTCACCAACAGTTAGGAGACACTGTCCCACTGTCACAGCGCGAGGTGGCCCAGTCAGCTGCAGTCAGGGTAGCAGAGCTGCTTTGGGTTGACAAATGGTGCGTGCTGTGACAGGCTGGGGGGAAACCACCTTTCCTCAAAAGAGAGCATGGCCAAGGCAGGGCTTTCGGGCTCATAAGTGTCTCACCTGTACCCCTGTGACGAAGGCTCCCTCTCTCCTCTACACCCACTCCAGAAAACCAGGGCGCTGTGATGATCTGGGGAAGGTGGGTGTTTGCAGTCTCCCCGCTTTCGGTCTGGGTGCCCTGGACAAGTCACCTGGCTTCTCCAAGTTTCATTTTCCTTGTCTGAAAAGTGGGGTGATGGCTGCAGCTCCTTCCCCGTGTTGAGAACTGAAGGCAATCAAGGCACTGCGGATGGTGAGGGCTCTGTAAATGTCAGCTTCCGTGCCTACAGTCGAATGGGTGAGTGCCCGGTGTTCACCTGTTCCTGGGTCTGAGGCACAGAAGGACAACGGGCAATGTCCCCGGGGCAAGGCAGGCCATGAGGGGGCAGGGGGCACAGGCAGGGCTCAGAATGCCCAGTGCCCTTTCTTGTAGCGGCGTGATGGCTCCCGGAGACAGCAGCCCAAGGGCTCTGTAGTAGCCCTAACAGCACGAGAGCTGAAAAGCCAGACCACAGGAGAAAGAAGAGAAGCACGACTCCCCTAAACTGAGTTCGGGGACCCGCCCAGAGCCAATGTTTACATGTAAGTGTACAGCGACCAGCAAATAAGACCCTGGGGGCTGTGGTTTTAGACAAGACCACTGATCTAACAAACAGATATTTGTTAATATTTGGATTTTATTTCTGGTGTCAGAAATGAAAATAATTAGACGAGCATTTGTATAAAATATAGTGAGGGCACAAACAACTCCTTTTTATCCTGTGGAAACACACCACTCACATGAAAAATCAAGACAATTTCCAAATCATTTTGCTGCCTCTGCTTGTGCGGAAAACTCCTTCCAGGACCCAGCCTGGCAGGCGCGTGCCAGGAGGACCCCACGCCTCTAGGTCGTCAGAAGCCACACGCAAGGATTTGGTGTGCTTTGTTTCGCTTGTCTGCCTGGGATCTGACCCGGTCCTGGCGTGTTCGCACGGCTCTGCTCAGCCCCATGCTGGGATCCCGAGCCCTCGAGCTGGCTCAGCATCCCAGGACATCCACAGGGGACAGCCACCTCCCTCCCCTCCCCACCGTTCGCTGGCCTGGGCAGGCGGTGTCGCAGTGCTCCCTAACAGGAGTCCGTGCCCAAAGCAGCCACATCAGTAGGGCCTCAGCAGAGAAGGGAAAAGCGGGAAGAGAGGGGATCCTAGCCACAGATTTCAGAAGAACCTGCTCTCCTTCTGCCAGCTCTTTCCCTCCTGTACTATTTCGGCAGCTGGCAAGCCCGAAAGCACAGTGTGTGAAGTTCAAGTCTGGGTCTGTACTGTCAGCTCAAGCCTGGGAAGCCAAACAGTGGGAGCACGCTCTGAGAAAGCACCAGGCGAGTGTCCCTGGGCTCTGGGATAGATGAACGCTGGGGTCAACCATATGTTTGTGTGTCAGGCAGGAGACAAGAGAGCCGGGGCACTCGGGAGCCCTGCCCAGAGACCTGCTCTCGGAAAAGTGGGGCCAGGAGTTAAATTCAGCAGCCCACGGGGCTGTAGCAAGGGCCTTCCATCAGGGTCCCCCAGGCCAGCCACAGAATACCGCAGGTCCGCAGTGGGCAACTTCTCCCGCCTGAGCCAGGGGGCTCCTGAAGTCCTTGCACACAGTTACTGGGATGCGTGACATTAGATGGGCGCATGCTTACAGACCTCTTAGAGATGGGATTTTCTTCTGCATAAGCCAGCAAATGAACTTGGCACCCTAAATTGAGTAATTCTCATTATTCTGTGAAGTCACTGTCCTTATTTTGTGACCGTGTTCCAGACACAGAGGCTCTCAGCTGCTGATCCAGATGGTCTCAGATATTCTAGAAAGATGATTCTTCCTTGGGCAGGACTCAGGCCCCTCCCCCTGACTCAGTGGAGCCCTTCCCCTCCCCCTAAACAGAGAGGCCCGTCCTCCATTTATTGTCACACATCCACGGGTCTAAAACCCAACCAGTTCCTTCTCTGTGTTAAAAGGGCCTCCTTGGCGTGGTTTAGGAGGAAGCACCCAGGTAGTAAATCAGGTCTTTCACCGCAGATACCGAATAATGAATGTTATTCAGTGTGAAAATGACAGCAATTCTTCACCTGTCAGATTAAAAGGGCACAGAAAAGAGGAGTTTAAAAATAGCGCCGACACTCAGGGTGTGATGGGGACAGCTGGGAGTCTGAGAGCCATTGTCTGGCAGGCACGGAGGCAGGAGGAGGGTGCCGGCTGGGCACCTGCAGCTCTTTGGGTCCCTAGGACTCCTCTGTGAGGACGGAAGGACTTTCTCCTTGGATTCCCTGACCTCGGCACGAGGTCCTGCTGCCTGATTTCAACGGGCAGCCCGTTCTCATTCACTCCCGCAACGAGGAAGAAACAGAGAGGGCTTATCTGCACGCCGCACCATAGAAGCCTCCGGATTTCAGCTTCCCACGAGCTCATTTGGAGACCCGTTGTAAAATGAGGGTCTGGAGGAGGTTCTGGGGTGCGGCATAATGGAGAGAGCACAGGGTCTGGGGTCAGGGGACCCGAAACTGAACCAGATCATGCAATAACCTTCTGTATAGCCCCGGCGGGGAAGGGGGGCATTATCTTGGCCTCTGGGAGCCTCAGCTTCACCAAGCACATTTGGAAAATGGGACTCCTCCCTGCCATGGGGGATTTCGTGAGAAATCCTACATGAACCACTGAGTCTGAGGATCGCAGTGAATATAAGTTCTGCCCCAGCTAGTTTTAGCACTCGGGCTACAGCGCGGTGTGGCCGCCTGCATTCTTCCAGCCCGGTCCACCGGCTTGTAGCCTCGGCGTCGGTTTCCACCTTTACCATCTCTCCGCCTGCGACAATCACCAGCCCACGAGGGCGGCTGTTTCTCTTACGACCACTGTTACCCAGAAGTTGGAACGCCAGTGTCTAGGAATTGCTCACTGTATATATTCAGTGATCTGGTCCTCCCTAGATAACCCTTGGTTTTATGAAAACAAAGGTACAGATTAAGAAAAAAAAAAAAAAAGATTGGTTCAACCAATGGTCAGGTTACTGGTTGGCAGCTGGAACTTCATAGTCATTCTCTAACGGTTTACTATTAACCCAGCTTCCCATCTGGGATCAGGCCCACGCAGCCCCTAGGCATTTACGGAACAGGTGCTCCCTCAATGGGCCAGTGTTCCCTTTGTGGGTGGGCTTGAGCTGCGCGAGAAGGACCAGGGTGGCTTCCAGGGTGACCCCCAAATCTCCGGCCCTCAAACCAGGCTAGCCCTTCCTCCTAGGCCCCACTTTCAGAGAGGAAAAGAAAGTGAACATCTGGTGGCAGATAAATCACTGTGTTGACAATATATCTGGTTGTTGTGATAATTAGAACGTTTAAAAATTCTCAAGAGAATGTGTGTGTCTAGATTCCAAATCCTCAGCTCAGACCGAGACCCTGGAGTGGAATGGTTCTCAAACAGGCCCTGTCTCGGGTCCCCAGCAGGCTCGGCCTCAGCCACTCAGACTGCAGACCTGCTTCCGACACTTCATTCACTCTCCACCTCGTTGGTTCCTTGCCAAGCCCTCTGCGGGGCTCAGTAAGCCAAGTGAGTCACAGGGAGACTTCACCTGTCTCAGAGACATCACCACCACCAGCTACCTGGCCCAGGGATGACAAGATCGAAGGGCTCCCTGTGCAAAGCCTGGGTAAGAAGTTCCCGTTCTAAGAATCACAACACCGTTGGCTTTGGGGAGGGAAGCTTGTGAGGAGGAAAGGTCTGTATTGAGCAGACATTGGCAAGTCCAAGACGAAAACATCAACACCTCCTGATGAGGTTAAGAACTGTGGCTTCTGAAATTCAACCAAATTTTCACCTCTTGTGTCTCAGAGTGTTGTTTCATTAAGGTGCGGGGAGCGTGGGTGATTTCTCCCTCTGCAGCGTGCCCGCCGCACCCACCCCTGCTCACCCAAGTGCAGTGCGGAGGCGGAGCCCCGCTCTTACCCTCCATTGGCATTTTCCGCCTCCCTCCAGCAGACTGCCCACCTGTGGCCAGAGCCAATTAGTTCTCAGGGAAAAGCAGTTTTCTCCTGGGAGCTATGAACATTGACCTGTAACGGACGAGGAACAAACACCACAGTGTCTGCAGAAAAAAGTAAAACAGTCACATTTCCATCTACAATATTGTCCTGCTGGGAAGCCAATGATTCTTTATTATCAACCACTGAGGACAGTCAGAGCCTGTCCGTTATAAACTGGCTTTCTGTAATGACTAGCACCTTACAAGCACAGATGGAAACTGAAAAACAAAAACAACGAAAATAAAACATACACACGTACACACACACACACGTACACACACACACACACACACACACACATAAACACACACACACACCCAAAGCCCCAAACTGATGGACATGATTAAAAGGCTGAAGGTTTTCAAACAATCTCTCTCAATTTCTTTTGAAAGTCGAAGCACAATATATTTCCTTCACCCAGTGATGTCTCTATAGCTTTTCAGTGTTGTAACCTGAATTTAGATGAAAGGAAAATACTAGGTTTGTGCTCTGTGTCCTTCCTTGAGGTAACTGGTGACTAATGATAAATAGATGTGTTCAATGAATCTGCCAGAGCTAGGATGCTAAGACTTAATATTGTTAAAATGGCAATGTCCTCCAAATTACTCTACTGATTGAAAATCCCAGCTGGCTTTTCTTGCAGAAATCGACAAACCAATACTAGAATTCATATGGACCCAAGTAGCCAAAATAATCATGAAAGGAATACCAAGTTGGGAGGACTGATACTTCCTGATTTCAAAACTTACTATAAAGCTGTGGTGATCGAGATGATGTTCTACTGGTGTAAGGACAGATACGTAAATGGATTAGAACTGAGAGACCAGAAAGAAGCCCTGACATTTATGACCAGTTTATTTTTGACAAAGACATTTAATTGGGAAAAGAACAGTTTTTCCACACCCTGTGTTTTAGCCCAAATAGTGCTAGGACAATTGGATATCCACATACAAAAGAATGACGTTGGACCCTTTACTCACAACACATATAATAATGAACTCAAAAAGAGATAATAGACCTAAATGCATAAGTGAGAACTATAAAACTCTCAGAAGAAAGTACAGAAGTAAGTCTTAATGACCTGGGTTTGGCAATGTTTTCTTAAATATGACACCAAAAGCAAAAGCTATGAAAGAAATAGGTAAATTAGACTTCACCAAATTAAAAACATTTATACTTCAAACAATACCATTCAGAAAGTAAAAAGAGGGAAAGATGATGGGGCAAGATGGGGCGCCTGGGTGGCTCAGTTGGTTAAGTGTCTGCCTTCGGCTCAGGTCATGATTCCAGAGTCCTGGGGTTCAGCCCTGCATTGGGCTCCCTGCTCAGCCAGAAGCCTGCTTCTCCCTCTCTCACTCCGCCTGCTTGTGTGCCCTCTCTGGCTGTGTTTCTCTGTGTCAAATAAATTAAAAATCTTAAAAAAAAAAAAAAAGATGATAGAGCAAGAGTAAAGAAACATGATCCCTTTGGTTCCAGAAAATCTGAAAAAAAGGAAGGCTTATCAAGCCCTTAAAGCTACTCAAGCAAGACAGTCACTTTTGGTAAAGGAGGAGCAGTAGAAAGGAACAGGGGTCAAGTTTAAATGACTGGACTTGTTTGTACATGATTCCTGGAGGCAACACGATGACAGGGTGCACCTAAAATGATTAAAAGTGCAGACTATGTCTTGGAAGTGCCAGGCAAATATCCCTTGGCCTTTGTTTTTTGCATCCGAAGGATTAATGGGGTGAATTTACTAGTGCGGGGAACTATTGCAAGGCTTCCCCTGAAGAATATGTTTGTTACTGTTTTTTTTTTTTAAAGCAATCCCCAGGCCATAAAAATGCTGCATATACAGATCTTATATGACTTGGGGACTTCCAAATCTGAAGTTTTTCTGAGAATTCATCTTGAAACACAGAGAAGCCAAGGTCAAGAATGAAAGCATCTCTTTGACAGACAATAGTGATTGAGGAGCACCTGAGGAAGGTTGGTGTTATTTATTTAAAAAAACTCATTCATGAAATTGCCTTTCCAGGGGAAAAAATTGCAGGTAATCTCGGCATTCTTGAACCCTTTCCATCTCTCAGTGGCCTGTCATCCTTCGGAGAATAGAGTGGGCTTCCTCAAGAGGGTGAGCTCACCTGGCTTTCCACGGAAACACATCAATCAGCTCATTTGGCAACTGAACCAAAGCCAAAATATTAGTAAACACAATGTGTGGGAATCATTTTTTTTTTTTTTTGCTTTTTGGAATTGTTATTAGTATCTTCAAAGAAGATTATTTTCTACTATGTCTTCAGAAGCTGCAGAGAGGTCAGGGAAAAGATGGTGATGTCCGTGGCAGACATTTCCCATCACTGCCCAGTTCCAAGGGAAAGTTCCAGAGTGTTTTCCATACCAGCTGCCACCACCACCTTGGAAATCAGCAAAGAACTCCTGCCACGGAGGAGGGTCCTGCTTTGTCACATCTTCTATCCTGGGGCTTGGTGTTGTGAATGAATACTCAAGCATGAATATGAGACAGCAGTCGACCAAGCCCGTGGGTATACTTGAATCTGGGAGTTCTTAGAGGCTTGTTTTGGAAAGAACTTGAAATACAATCAGAAAGGAAAAAAAAAAAAAAACATTCCATAGACTCAGAGACAATACTTGCAAACCACCTATTATTCTTGTACCCAGAATATGTAAAGAACTCTTACCACTCAATAATGAGAAGATGAATTTTTATCTCGAAATCACATGCCACTTTAAAAATGGGCAGAGGATATGAACAGATATCGCTCCAAGGAAAATATATGAAGGTCAATATACACATGAAAAAATGCATAATATTATTAATCATTAGGAAAATGCTAATCAAAACCACAGGGAGGTATCACATTACAGTTAATAGGATGGTTCTAATAAGAAAGAGACAATCATAAGGATGTGGGGAGATTGAAACTGTCCTGTGTCGCTGATGGGAATGTAAAATGGTACATCCACTTCAGAGAGCAGGAATTCCTCAAAAATTTAACATGGAATTGCCCTATGATATCATCTTGAGAACTTCTCCTATACTGAATTGTTTTTAAATCATCATTTCATAAGAATAATGCCTAGTTCATTTATTATGCATTTTCAGAGATAATCTTTTAAAAATATCACTTGCCAGTGTATTGTACATAATCTAAAAGTAATAAATGATTCAGGTAGTGATTTCCTTTTATTCACTATTATTCCGCTAATCAACTAATGTAGCAGGCCAGGCCTGGGGCTTTTCAGGAGCCATGCCACAGAAATGTTCAGCCCTTCTCCGGTTCAGATCAATCGGCAAGAATTGACAGAGACTGATAACAAAGAGTATACTTTCTTTTTTTTTTTTTTAAGATTTTATTTATTTGACAGAGAGAAACACAGCCAGAGAGGGAACACAAGCAGGGGGAGTGAGAGAGGGAGAAGCAGGCTTCCCGCCGAGCAGGGAGCCCGATGTGGGACTCGATCCCGGATCTCCGGGATCATGACCTGAGCTGAAGGCAGTTGCCCAACCAACTGAGCCACCCAGGCGCCCCCAAAGAGTATACTTTCTTACACATCATCTTTCATGAAGCTGAAACTTGGATCTCAAGTTTGAAGGATTTCTCTCAAATCCTTGATTTCCTTTTTAAGATAAAAATTCTTTTCCTACTTTAGGCAACCCTGATGTTCACCAATCTCAATGGCTTTCCTCATTACTGCTGTTAATTCCATTACTGGTCAGCGCGGGCTTGTAATATCTTAGAACGATGCTCATTAAGTTTCATTGTGGTACCAAGGTCATCCTTTTGGCTAGCCATCAGCAACCCAGACACTGGCTCTCAGCACTCGCTCATTGTAAGTCCCAAAGCCAGCTGATGCTCCCCCAGGGGTGTATGAAGTTCTTTGTGCCCCTGCTCCCAGTCTCCGTCTGATCCCGGCTGTGCCTTCGCCAATATCTCAAGTCCTCATTTAGTTCTTGAATTTCTTCCTAATATTGCTTTATTACTTCTGCTCCTCTTGAGACCATGGTTTGCTCATAAAGAGATTTTGCTGTTTCGTCATGGTCTTTTGTTTCAGCAAGAGTCATAGCGTCAGCAAAGGCCTTCTCCAATGTACGACTCATCTTCTGGTCTCCCTTCTTTGCAGCTAAAATGGTTTGTTGGAGGACGGCATGATCTCCTTAATCCCCAAAGGTGCAGGGCAGCCAGATGAATCCTTTCAATGAGGGAAAAGTAAGATGTCAAGAGGAATCATGTCCAAGCAGGGGGGTTGGCTACCTAGCCCCATTCCCGAATCCCATTACCGTTCCTCTGTGTCCCCTCCCTTTAGCCTGGCATTCTTTTGCTCAGGACCATGCATGAGATGTACTGCCTCCGCATAGTTAGGGTGGTTAGTAATATCCCCAATGAAACAATAAATGAAATGCTCATCCTAACTGAAAACAAGATGACTCCTCCCTGAAGCAGATCTGTCTCTTTTTCTTAGCATGGGCCCGCTTTTCTATTGTGCATGAGGGGACATGAACACATCCCCACTCTTCTGGTCAGGGGGTGTGCATGGGGCCCAACCATACGACGTCCCCCAGGCAAAACTCTTAAGCAACCCTCCCTCTTTAGAGCTTCCCTCTCAGACCACGACGGTCTTGAGCCAAGATGAACCAGGATGCCACCTGCCCCATGCCCCCAGCCTCACGGGGGGAAGGCTCTGCAGGGCTTTCAGCATTTCTGACAGTGTTTCGGTTATGAGGCTGCCTTGGGCTGTGGAGTGTAAAATGCTTCTTGACAGGCTGAGGCTCTGCGTGCAGGCGCCGGCTTGAGTTCTGTGATATGTGAGGACATTCCTAATGGCACATCCTTCGCACTCATTCTAGACACACACTTAGATTGGCGCACTAGGAATTGATTTTCCTCCCTCCAGTTTCCATTAAACTGTGAATATTCCTCATACCGGATGCTGATAGGGTGGCTTAGAGTGCTCTTAAGAAAACCAAATACATTAAGCCTTTATCCCCTGTCCCTAAATCAGCATTTCTCAATATGAGGCCACAGATCATGTTTGTCACGTAGTCACCTGGGGAGTTTGCTCGTTTGTTAGACATAACTTTTCTAGGTTCCAGCTAAAAGCATTAGTGCTAGGGCACCTGGGTGGCTCAGTTGGTTAAGCATTAATTTTCAGTTCAGGTCATGATCCTGGGGTCTTGGGATCAAGCCCCGCATTGGGCTCCCTGCTCAGAGGAGGTCTACCCCTCACTTCCCACTTGTGTGAGCATGCACTCTGTCTCTCAAAAAAAAAAAAAAAAAAATCTTAAAACAAAGCAAAACAAACAAACCATTACTGCTTTCCAGTCTTTAGGCCCAGAGGTGGGGAGTTTGCATTTCAAACAAACTTGTTTTGCACATGAGTTTAGGAACTATATGAGCTGTGCTGAAGCCTGGTCCCACAATTCTAAACCCTGGGGCATCCAACTCTCCCTCACTTTCCAAGGACATGTCCTGAGAAAGACAAACGGGTACAAATCTCATCATACTGAAGAAATAAATTAGGTGAGTATTCATTTTTTTCCACCACAGGGATGCTTCCAGATATCTGTGGAGCATTTTAGTAGGATTTTGTTTAAGAAATCTGATTCCTGTTTTAAGAACCCACAGATTGAGTCATTTAAGGTTACCCCTCCCTTGCACGGCTATCATGCACCGTTCACTCCCAAGGCTCACCCCTGGCCCATGACATGTGCAATTACCTTCCCCCTCTAAGCCGGCAGCTCCCAACCATGCTTGTACATCAGAATCACCATAGCAGCTTTTAAAAATACCAATACCCAGCTCACAACCCAGACCAATTGCATTCGTATTTCTGTAGAATAGGACCCAACCACCAATATTTTTAAAGCTGCTTAAGCAATTCCACTGGGCAAGCAAAGTTGAAACCCGGTTCTGAAGGAACATTGAACCCAAATCTCAGAGACTCTAAGCCCACCCACACTTGGGTCAGTGGCTGTGCTTCCACGTGCTTCCCTGTCTGCAGGGATGCCTTCTCCTGTGACTCCATCCATCTCCCGGGCTCCGTCACTCCAGGAAAAGCCCGACGTCCCTGTGCACACTTGCAGAGCCTCCACGGCTGTGAAGCCACCCCGTTAGGCTCCTCATCAACACCTGCCAACCTTGTTGCCCAGGCTGCCACTTTGCTGCCTGACGACGCCTCCCCTCTCTTGCTCAGCCTTGCCTTCTGCCCTGATACGACCAACTACAGAGCTCCCCCATTAGAGTCTGCTTTTAAACCCACCACTTCAAGAACATATACTCAAGTTCATTAACCACTGAGGTCAGTTCACCTCCCTGGACAATGCTAAAGTGTTAAAGGCGCTATGGGCAAGGAAAGAGAGGGGCAAGATAACCTCTTTAAACCTCAGGTTCCTAGCCTGCAAAATGAAAATAGTAATACTCATCTCCTTGGCTCTGAGAGCCAATGGACAAGGTTGCCTGCCTTCAGGGTGACCTCGGATGTCTTCTGGGCCCATCTGAAGGCCAAGGACAAGTCTAGAGCATCCTGAGGGATGAGAAATATTGTGTCAGAGTTTAATACTTCTGGTGTCCTATTCCAAAATCATGCCCTGGGCCCCTAGGTTAATCTTCTGGTCTACTTGGAGCTTGGACCCTACCTCTTCTATGTGAGGGAGCCCAAGAAATAGGCTTCCAAACTTCACTGGCCCGCTCCAAGCTGGCGGGGTTCGGGGGTGGTGAGAAGAGACAGGGCCACAGGACATATTTGGCAAAAATATGCTATTATTCTCTCCACAAGGTTAAGACCAGTCCTCCTTGGGGTCCTTGCCCCACCCACAGCCCCCAATGACTGGCCACATCATCGTCCCCACCTTGGCAGAACTTCTCGGTTGCCCTGTGTATCTCCTTGCAGACTCTGCTGCTGCCACAATCCTCCGGAAGCCACTCTACTTCCTGCCAAATAATAAAACCCCCGGCAGGGTGGGTGTGAGGGTTGAATAGACAGCACGTGGAAAAGGACTGCTCATTCTACCAAAGAGCAGTATCAGTGTTAGGTGTGTGGCCGCCAAGGAGAAAACTGCCTTCTTCCACTGAGTGTCATTTGGGCAGCTGTAGAACTATCCCAGGACTGTGGCTTCTCCCTCTCTGGCCATCTTCACAGTCAGATGTTCCTGGGTGTGACTCCCAGCTTTAAGCTCTCTGTGGGACCCTGGCCACGCATGGCATGTTTCTTGAGAGCCAGTGTCTTCATTTGAAATATGAGAGTAGTTCAGAGTTGTTGTAAATATTTCAGATGTCATAATGATTCAAGATGAGAAATGACATCACGTATGCATGAAACATCGGGCTTATCACACACACTTATTAAATCATGGCCTTTACTATTAATATTACTATTATTGAGAGCCAGGAAGTATGGGTTTTCATTTGGGGGGAAAGATCTTCATTGGTGTTCTCAGTGGCCCCCTTGAGGGGTAATTGGGGTAATTGTCCCCACCCTACACCTCACCTGAGCTCTCTGCTCTCTGCCCATTCTGCACCCCAGTTTCCCGAGAGCTCTTGCACACACAAGACTAGTGTCATGTTCTGGTCCTCCTTTTTATAGGTGGGAAAATGGGTCCCCTCTGTGCATAGGTGGCAGAGGCAAGACCCACATTGAGAACTTCTGGCTCTAGACCCAAGGTCCATCCCTCTGCCCAGCTAACTCTCTCTGCAAGAGTTACATTTGGTAGCAGTTTTTGTGTTTTGTTTTGTTTTTATAAAATCATGATTATTATCTCTTCTCTCTATAGCATCATAGAGGATAACACAAGAGGAATGAGAAGCTGCCAAATCCTGATTTAGAGATGGGTTTGGTGGTTTCCTTATGTTGGATCATTTCTGTTTCGCTGCAGCCTTGTGTCTCCTGCCAAGGGACAGCCTGGAATGGATCCAAACTTGGCTTCAATCCCAGGTCTCCAATTCTTATTATTCTTGATATCCTGGGCAATGGGTTTCCGTTTCCCAGGCAGAGTGGCCTCCTGGATGTCTGGACATTAGCCCTTATTTGGAGCTGGGATTTCATGTCTTCTCCCAGCACATGATTCTCAGCATTCACAGCATTGACTCAGGCCCCAGGGCTCTGTTCCATTCATCTGGGTCTGTTCTTATTAACTACCCGCTCCTGCCATCCCACCTGTCCTCTCCCACTCACTGAATGGTGGGAAATGGTACTGACTAATGGAGAAAATGACCTAAGGTTAAATCTGAAGCCCCCTAAGAACAGGAAGACCCACCACCACCACCACCACGGGTTCAGTTCAGGCACACCCCCAACTACAGGCCATCCAAAGGATCAAATGACAGCAAGAAGATACAGGGTACTTACCGCATGCCCCATATTTATTAGATAATTTGGAGAGTGCATCTGCTTGCCCTTGAGGAGACAAGAAACATTAACTTGAAATTCAGTCCAATTTTATGTATAATATAAACAAACAATACATACTTACAGTTAAGTTATAGAATGTAATATAAAGATGGGTGTGTGATTTTACCCTGCTTTTCCTTTAAATTAGCCTGTCACAGTTTCATGGATGTGGGCAGAAGATGTGAGAATCTAGGGTTGGAGACAAAGGACTTAATTACTCATGGCACTTCAAGAAGCATGTTCCCCTGAAACATCCCCCCACATTCATGGGGCCCAGTGGAGCAGTCCAATGGGTGGTGAACACACAGTGGGCCTCTGTCACTATGCTTAATTAGGAAACCCTCAATCCTATAAAAGGCTTCTAGCAAATCTGCCCAACCTTTGCCCTGGATGGAGATATTATCTTTATTATTCTGGTCAGGAAAAAAGTCTGCTTCGTGTCCATAGGGGGACGCTTTTTTTACATTTCAAAGTTATTTACTACACAAACATCCTTGAAAACTCATCCAGAACAAAGGCCATCATTGCCTTTGCTAATAAGACACACAAAAATGCAAAAGAGCCATGGAAAATTGTCTCTAAAAAGCTAAAAAAAAATCTGTAAATGAGGAGTTGCAAAGGGAGAAAGACTGTATTTTATCCAACTAAAAAGATAAGGGAAATTTCCAGTTGATTAAGGACACAAACTGGGTTCCCCCCACCAATTTCCCTTGTCTGATTCTATTTAACATTGTGCCAGCAATCTGCAAGGAGAGATTTCTTGCACCCAAAGGATGTTGGGTGCAAGGTGGCAATCAATCTGGCAGGTGTAATTTTCTTGAAACTGATCCAAAAGACAGTTGAATCAGTGCAGGAGATGGGGAGCTGGCTAGACAACATACCAGGGCAGAGACCATGAAGTGGCCTCCTTCAGAGTTGCTCAGCCAGGAGTGAGTGCTTTTGCAGGGGTGGAAACTTTTTTCCTTCTGTTCTGTAGGAAGTCGGGATTGATGATTATAATGATAATGAACCTGGTTCTCAGTTATCTGAACTCAGAGAGGTGTGAAATCCCAAGGAGTAAGCAATCTGAAAGTCTTGCTTCTTTTGGCTTTGGGAAGCATTCTGTGACTCAGAAAATTCTTCCTTCTCCATAAGGAGGAGAGAGACCAACAGAGCAGCACGTTCCCTTCAAGTTTACAAGACTGTGTTCTTTGTGGGTCTGTACACCCAGCACTGTGCCAGGATATGCAAGATGCCACAGGATAAAAATGGTGCACAGCTCTGGGGCATCAACTTTTCATTCATTCATTCATTAATTCATTCATTCATTCAGTAATATATTTTATTCATTTGTTGAATAATCAATTTACTCAATTTGCCATATACTAAACATTTTCACTCCACAGGTAATTTAAATTATAGTTTTATAGTAAATTAACATAAATGTTTTGAAGTAGGCTGATAATTTCATGTTAAATTTTTTAAATATTCCTATGGACACTTCCCACTATCTCTTTCCTTGATTCATTTACCCAACAAAATGTCACCAAGGAACAACTATGCACCACACATGGTTCTAGGTGTACAAATAAATGAATACGATAATTTTAGGAAAAGATAACTTTTATAAAGGAACTAAAAATAAAACTGAACAAAGTGTACACAGTGACTGGAGGGAGGGATGGCTTAATTAGATGGACAGTCAAAAAGGAGGTGACATTTGAGCTGAGATCTGAATGACAGCGAGAAACAACAAAATGTCAGGTGGTGGTCCAGGCATAGAACACAGCAAATGCAAAAGTCCTGAGGTTTAAAGAGTTCAAAAGGTAAGAAGGAGGCCAGTGGGTCTGGAGAGTCATGAGCAAGGAGGTAATGGGCAAGAAATGGCAGCAGAGAGATACAAAGAGTCTAGCCTTTGCAGGCTTTTAAAAAAAGCCATGGTGAAGAGCCCCCGGGATGATGGGAAGCCTTGGGAGAGCTTCCAATTGTGGGGCTATTTGATCTGATTTATGCTTGAAATAACAATCTTGGGCAAAAGTGAAGATGGGAAACCTACTGGAGGACTACTGTTGGTTTATGTGCACTTCTCCCTTGAACGAGAAGCCCAGGCTTATGTGAATATGGGGCACAACTAGGAGACCACCCCGAGGTTGTATCTGGAGGACACAGGACAAAGACATCCTGAATGTAGGTGAAAATACATGACAGAATCTTCAAAGTACATTGTCAACATGCAGACCATCAAGTAGACAGAAACTGATAGACCGGTGGAAGGACAGAGCCAAGAACTGGCCTTCAAGAAAGATAAAAGACAAGACTTACCCATCCAGCTGCAAAATCCTCCTCTCCTATCATCCCTAAATTCAGAACATCTGACAGGAAGCAACATTCTCACGTCACATGTACTTTTCCACTGGAATCCACCAGCCGAACAACATGGCAGTTTGGAAAGAACAGTTAGCAAAGAAGAGAAGGAGAAACCA
Source organism: Spilogale gracilis (assembly GCA_004023965.1). Lineage (NCBI taxonomy): Eukaryota > Metazoa > Chordata > Mammalia > Carnivora > Mephitidae > Spilogale > Spilogale gracilis. The sequence continues at coordinate 312,676 of PITA01000252.1, forward strand.
GCCAGCCACATCGCTGCCAAATAACATTTATTAAAACCTACTAAGTGCACAGTATATGAGGAGATAGAAGAATCTGGCCCTGTGCTCCTGGAGCTCAAGTCTGGATGGAGAGGTCGGACAGAGGCATCTCAATACGTATCACAGTCCTTGACCCTCTGAGCAGTGGAGACTTATGGAGAAGCCAGGCAGGTGCTGTGCAGCTGAGGGTCATGTTCAGGGTCAGGAACTTAGCCAAATCCTTGGCTAGAGGAGCTGCCAGAGCCTGTCTGTCCCAAGAACACTGATCTCCACAAAAGCATTGGAGACCCAGAGAAGCCGCCCAAGAGCCACCCTTCCTGATGAGGAAGAGTCCATCACCTCCTCCGTGGCTGCTCAGGCCACGGCTCATGGCCCACCAGGCCAGCCACGCCAGGTCAAGACACAGGCCTAACCTCCATCTGCGTCAACCACAGAACGATCCCGTGCATTGTTCTCTCCCTAATTTGTTTCTCATTGTTCTCCCACTAATGAGTCCTTTCAAGCTTGTTAAAGGGCCTAAATTATTATTTTACTTTTTCAGGGAAATTGCACACAATTTGGTGAGTACTCTGTAGCGTGCTCAGCATCCCTTACAATCTCCCTGGGCAGGAGACTGAATCACGCCAGGTTTCTGGGTCTGAAACACAGCCATCTCTCAGCTGAGTCTGTAGCAAAGGATGGGGCGACCACCTGGCCTTCTGGAGTTCTCAACAGCTTGGTCACTGAATTAGTCATGATCCATGGTTGCAAACAATGAAAACCCACTCTGGTTCGTTTCGACACAACAGGAAAGGATTGAAAGGGTATCAGATACCTCACAGAATTAAAAGGAAGTCTCAGAAAGAGGCCAGAACCAAAGGGCCGAGGGGGCAGGTGGCTACAAGGACACCGGAACTCACGCAGAGGGACAACTCTGGCGGGCATGCCGCGGCTCCTGCTGCTGGGTCAGAGCCAACCACCGATGCTGGCGTGAGGTCAGTGGGCTTCCCTAGGCCTCTGCCTCACTCACGCCAGAGCACGTCCCAGTGGGCACATCCAAGAGGTGGGTCATGTGTCTGTGCAGAGAGAATGCCCCAAGCTCTGACTCCTGTGCCCCAAACACAAGGTGGGCTTAGACAAATGTCCACTAAAGCCACCAAGCGTTGTGGCAAATCCTGTGAGCTGCTCCGTGCCTCAGTTTGGTCCTTGGTGACGATACTTTGAATTGAAATAACAACAAGTTTTGAAAATACAAACCAGTAAGAAGCAATCTGAGTATAATAGTAGAAGAAATAAGCGTGGGCCTAAGTGAGTTGAAACAGCACGAGAGAAAGGCCTACTGGTGCTTTTGGATAGAGAGACTTCCTATCAGTCTGAGGTGGACAAGAGCCTCCTCCACAACCAGGCCATAGAAACCGAGCCACAAGAGATCTAGCCACACCCTGGAGGATTCAAACATGCTTCTTTAAATCACCACGATCAAAACTCAAGGAATTAAATGCTAAGATGGTGAATTTTAGCTGTAAACTGCAAAGTATTTAAAAAAAAGGATGAGGTGCCTGGGTGGCTCAGTGGTTAAAGCCTCTGCCTTCAGCTCGGGTCATGATCTCAGGGTCCTGGGATCGACGCCCGCATCGGGCTCTTTGCTCAGCAGGGAGCCTGCTTCCTCCTCTCTCTGCCTGCCCCTCTGCCTACTTGTGATCTCTCTCTCTCTGTGTCAAATAAATAAATAAAATCTTTAAAAATAGATAAATAAATAAAAATGAAAAAGGATGACTACTACACTATTATTAAAAAAGTCAATGGATAGGTTTAGAGAGAATTAGTCAAGAATATCAGAATAAAATATCCAGACTGAAGCACGAAGAAAAAAATATAGTAACACAAAAAGAGCATAAGAGGTATATATTAGTCAAGTAAAACAAGATTTGAAATATGTGTAATGGATTAACAAAACAGAAAACAACAAGTGTTGGAGAGGCTGTGGAGAAAGGGGAACCCTCTTACACTCTTGGTGGGAATGTAAGCTGGTGCGACTGCTTCGGAAAACAGTGTGGAGATTCCTCAAAAAATTAAAAATAGAGCTACTCTACGACCCTGCAATTGCACTACTGGGTATTTACCCCAAAGATACAGATGTGGTGAAAAGAAAGGCCATATGTACCCCAATGTTCATAGAAGCAATGTCCACAATCGCCAAACTGTGGAAAGAACTGAGATGCCCTTCAACAGATGAATGGGTAAAGAAGATGTGGTCCATGTAAACAATGGAATATTACTCAGCCATCAGAAAGGATGAATACCCAACTTTTGCATCGACATGGATGGAACTGGAGGAGATTATGCTGAGTGAAATAAATCAAGCAGAGAAAGTCAATTATCATATGGTTTCACTTGTGGAGCATAAGGAATGACATGGAGGACATTTGAAGAAGGAAAGGAAAAGTGAAGGGGGGAAATCAGAGGGGGAGATGAACCATGAGAGACTGTGAACTCTGAGAAACAAACTGAGGGTTTTAGAGGAAAGAGGAGTGGGGGGATAGGTGAGCCTGGTAGAGGGTATTAAGGAAGGCACGTATTGCATGGAGCACTAAATGTTATACATAAACAATGAATCTTGGAACACTGCATCAAAAACTAATGATGTATGGTTACTAACATAACACAATAAATTAAAAAAAAAAATAAAATATGTGTAATAGAATCCCAGATGGAGAAAGGAGAAATAATGAAGAAGCAATATTTAAAGAGATACTTAAAACTGATTGAAGACATAGAGCGACAGACTCAAGAAAAGGAACACCAAGCATATACAATACTATAATAAAAGTGCTATAAAAACCAAAGAAAAAGAGAAAAACTTCTAAGAAACTAGAGAGGGGAAAAATATGTCATCCTCACAACACCAAAAATAAGACTGACTACTAACTTCCATCAGAAACACTAGAAGCCCAAAGATATAAAACCGCATCTTCAAAATACTGAAAGAAAACAGCTGAAACCTAGCATCCTTCAATAGCCACTGAAACTATTCTTCAAAATTTAAGGTAAACTTGTAATATTTCCAGACACCATAACCTGAGAAAATGTGTCTCCGGCACACACACTAAAAAATGTTCTTTAGACAGAAAGGAAATGATCCCAGGTAGAAGCATGGGAATATAAGAAGGGATGAGGAGCACTGGAAAGTGTACAGATAACAACAGATAAATCCGAGCGGTCAGCCCCCTCGCCATTCCCACGCATAAGCCTGAAAAGAAGAAAAAAAGAAAAGAGCATAACAGCATCCCCCCAAACAGGGTGCTGTACGAATTAGAGGCAATGAATAAAAAGTGTCTTCTCCTACTATCAGAAATGGGGTCATTAATTATTGTTTATTAATAACTGTTTCTCAATCCATTTTCCAATCCTTTTCCCGGAGAGCCGAGTATAGCAAGAATATGAGGGGCGCCTGGGTGGCTCAGTTGGTTAAGCGACTGCCTTCGGCTCAGGTCATGATCCTGGAGACCCGGGATCGAGTCCCACATCGGGCTCCCTGCTTGACCGGAAGCCTGCTTCTCCCTCTCTCACTCCCCCTGCTTGTGTTCCCTCTCTGGCTGTGTTTCTCTCTGTCAAATAAATAAAAAATCTTTAAAAAAAAAAAAAAAGAATATGAACAATTAAGGAATGAAATGAAAATGAGACTGCACACTTACGGGCTTTTACAATGTGCACGAATAGATTAAGATGGCAGGTTGTGGGCACCTGGGTGGCCCAATTGTTAAGTGTCTGCCTTCAGCTCAGGTCATGATCCCGGAGAACCGGGATCGAGTCCCGCATCGGGCTCCCTGCTCCGCGGGAAGCCTGCTTCTCCCTCTCTCACTCCCCCTGCTTGTGTTCCCTCTCTCGCTGTGTTTCTCTATGTCAAATAAATAAATAAAAATCTTAAAAAAAAAAAAAAAAAAGATGGCAGGTTGTATCCTGGTGTGTGTTTACTTTTCTATGAGAATGATCTTGAAACCGCCCTCTCCTGCCTGCAGGGGTGTGGGTGACTTTAGGCGGTGGCTTTGGGGCACCCTCTTGTGGTGGCCTGTGGTAACTGCTCCCCACTCAGCTGCTGAGCGTTGAGTTGAAAATGAATTTATTTAGGGACTGTTCAATGATAGCGTCTTCAAGAGCTGATGGTGAAGCTATGGGGTTTATTGGACCTCTTTCTCAAGAAATACAGGTGGCCTGCCAGCCTCTTTCGGACCACCATCCGGACCACCATCTTGTAAAACAATTCAGAGCAGCACAACGTTGAGGAGAAAGGCCACAGCATTGCTGATCTGGGGACCTCACAGGGGTTTCTAATGAAATTATGTTTTTTAGCAAATGTGATGGTGATGAAAGCTGCTGGCCCTTTCTAGAACGTTTGTCATTGACTCCGGGCAATGTCTTCCTCCCCATGCTGGCCAGCCATCAGACCCAAGACGCCAGGGGGTGTAGGCTGTTTGCAGTGGACAGGCGATGAGGGGACATCAGTAGGGAGGGGTTTTGTTCATAAGAATAATAGCGAGAGCAATCACGAGTGCAACTGTAATATGGGCCAAGTCTTGTATTCAGCACTTGACCGGCATTTTCTCACTTACTCCTCACAGCAGCTGTATCCCAGAGGTGCCGTTATTAAAGCCCACTTTACAGATGAACATGCTGAGGCAGGGAGAAGTTCAGTCACTTGCCCAAAGCCACGTGATTCTAGGTGGCACCGCAGCACCCGTGTCTGGGTCACACTGGGCACGTACGTACTTGTAATCACTGTGTTTCTTTTAACTGGCATTTCTTCTCCTCAACTTCATTTTTCCTACTTAAAGAATCCCTAAAGAAAGAAAATGTCCATCTTCCAAGTTTCCATGTCGGCCGATCATGACGCTGTGGCGTGGCCAGGGGTGGTGGTTGGGAACTAGCCTGTGAGGTCAGGATTTCTGGGGTTGGATTCTAGTTGTGTGGCTTGGGGGAGTTGGAAACCTCCCTGCACTTGGGTATGTACAAAAAGGGGTTGACAGCAGCTCCCTCTAAGGATTGATGTGATAATTGCATGAATTACTACATCAGGTTCACAGCCAAAGTCAATAAATGATCTTCATTGTCTTGACCTTGAAGCCAATGCTAAAAAAAAAAAAAAAAAATCTGAGTTCAGAGTCTAATAATGAAATGTGCACATGAGGACAGCTTCCCTCTTAAAGACAGATTCCATTCAGTTCAGAGAGGAACTGAAGAGAAATCTCAGTAGTCCAGTCCAAGGGAGGCACAAGAAGCATGAGGCCTGGAAGGAGGGGGAAGTGGCAAGCTGCAGGTCCTGAGTTAATCGAGCTAATGCAAGCATAAACTAGACTTTAACACATGGTGATCCTCAATAAAAGGGGGCACTATTATGGCATTGAGTCCAGAGGGCGGGTCTTCTAGACAGTTCAGTGACCACTGGGGGATAAACATGTCATGTACTTGTCCACATCAGGGCCTTGGAGCAGTAGCAGCTTTCAGGATCGACACATACAGTTGTGCAGTCTGTGCACTGCACAATGGTACGCAGTCTGGGAGCAGCATGGGGGCTAACATTGGTCACGGGCCAGAGTCCACCCCAGGCTCCTTGTCAAGAGTCTGCATCCAACCTGGAAGAAGGGGTTTTAGTAGGTGGGAAAATATTTTGCATAAGTGGTCAGTGAGAAGGAAGGAAAGCTGCCAGAGTAGCGGGGGGCGGGGGGGGAGGTTGGTCGTGGGCCAGACACCAGAAGGAAGGACGGAAGGATGGATGGAAGGAAGGAAAGGAGGGTGGGATGGTTGTGCAGGACACACCTGTCCGGAAATGCCACCCCCAGCCCTCCATGGCTAACTCGTTCACATCCCCTCTCCCCGGGGCCTCGTATTACAAATCAGGCCAAGGTGGGCCCTGAAGCCCAAGGGAGATAGGGCAGGGCACAGGAGCAGAGGAATAAGAGTTTCTCTAAGGGAGCAGCATCCGGGTTGGGGGCCGGGGGCAGGGCATCCGGGCCAGTTTGCGGGTGGTGTTCCGTGTGAGTGTTCCGTATTGTTGCACGGTGCGAATTGCACGTGTTACTCAGCAGACCCATCTCTTCTCCGTGGGTGTGAAGCTACCCGGTAGCTGCCAGGCCCCTGTCGGGGGTTGGGGGGTCGTGGAGGCGGAGCAGATGCGCCCGCTCAGCCTGGTCCAGATAACCTTCCCGTGGACAGGCCTCTGTGCTTTTCCCTTTGGCCAGCTGATACAGAGGAGTACGAAAACCACATTGCGGACGATGGAGAGGCCGCAGGAAAGAAGGATCCTGGAACCCCGAATCACTGCCTGGGAGAGAGCTCTTCTCTGAACCAGAAGGTCATTTCAAACACGTTGAGGCAGGAATACACTTCCATCATATCTGAGTCGCAGCACATTTGGGGGGTCACTCCAGAACTCCTTCGAGCTCTGGAAGAAGGCCACATCACCAGAGGCAGAGAAACAGTGACCTCTCCTTCTCTCTCTCCTGTACAAGGGTGTGGTCAGGCCCAGGAAACCAGCAGGCCGTGCAGACCGCGCAGCTCTGTGCCTCACACGACACCAGCCCATCCGGACGTTGGTTTTCCCAGACTCCGACAACCACACTGCCCGTGGACCGCTCAGTCTGGCTCAGCGTTTCCGCTCCCTCTCCTGTTCTTCCCAACAGTGATTCCGTACCTGGGAGCACTGTTCCGGAAACTTCTGCCTCACCCTCGTTCACTCTCATCAAATGACCTTGCAGTCTTCTGAACTTGGGAATATGTAAGAATTTCCCTCTTTGCCTCGTTTCCTGTTCACCCCTAACCTATGACCAACTTTATTTTACCCTCAGCTCCATGAGAATGGGAACTGCTTTCGTAAACACGGACCCCAGGTCACCAAACTGCCGCTCTTTAGACTCCATCCTTCTTAACTCCTCTCTGCATTTGGTACCGTGGAGTCCATTTGGTCCCATTTCTACCTGACACTCGCCCAGCCCACGGTCATCCCATCACTACCTCTCCCTATGCCTAAAAAGCTCTTTTCACTTGCTCACTCAGCAAATACAATGGGCCCTTGAGCTGCATTGATTTACTTATATGCAGATCTTTTTTCAATAAATCTAGAACAGTACTGTCTTGTATTTTATCTTCCTAATAATTTTCTTAACAGCACTTTCTTTTCTCTAGCTTATTTTATTGTATGAATATAATATATATAACATATGAAATATGCATTAATCAACCATTCATGTTATTGTTAGTGCTTCCAGTAAACAGAAGGCTACGATTAGTTATGTTTGGGGAGAGTCAAACTTATACATAGATTTTCGACTATATGGGAGTCGGCATCCCTAATCTCCCAACTATTCAAGGGGCAGCTTTCCCTAACAAGTGCCACCTGTATGGCAAATAGTGCCTAGGGTCCAGGGTACAGAAATGAACAAGATGATGAGTTCCTACCCTTCAGTGGCCTCATATGCTAATGACCCCAAAGAGCCCCAACAGCAGCACCAAATACAGTTCATTCCATATTCTGATTAATTTGGAAAAGAGAATGAACAGACCTTCTGCTGAACCTGGTCCAGCTTTTGGGGACTGGAGAAGGCAGAGGGAAGTGTGTGTGTGTGTCTGTGTATGTGTTAATCTCCTTTCTTGAGAGCCTGTCAAGTCACTAGACTGGCGGATGACAATATGTACAGACGTAATGTTTGTGGTTTTCAGGAAGATAATTGGCAATATTTCTTGGAGAATATTTTTGGCCAAAATAAAGGCATTTAGAATAGTGATACAGGCAGGTATATTAACTGTTTCTGTCATACTCAGACTATTGATTAGAAGATTGAGGTATACCAAGTAAGAAAA